>PVLC010010265.1:0-51061 GCA_004027655.1 Graphiurus murinus | reverse complement strand
ACACACCCAGCCCTATTTTTTATTCTTTATTTTGAAACAGGGTCTCACTAAGTTGCAGAGGGCCTCACTAGGCAGCTGAGGCTGGCCGAGAACCCGGATCCTTCGGTCTCAGCCTCCCAAATGCTGGGATTACAAGCATGCCCCACCACACCGGCTTATTTTTATTTTTGAAGCAGGGTCTTGCTAGGTTGATAAGAGTCTTACTGCTTAATCAAACCTGCCATCCTCCTGTCTCAGCATCCCAAGTACTGGGATTACAGGCATATGTCCCTGTGCCCAGCCCATTTTATTTTCTTTACAGGACTTGTAAGGCCTCGAATGATCTTAGTGACTCCTCCTGTAGATAGGAAGGTCCGTGAGGGCGTCCTGCCTCCTCCCCTTGGTATTCCCTGTGCCTAGCACACGGAAGGGGCTCCACGGACATTCGCAGGCCAGATGAATGTGCTGGGGTGGGGTGGTGGTGGAGACAGCAATGTCTCTCCACCAAGGTTCCCTCAGGACAGAGAACGAGATGTGCCACGTTCCTGTTCACCTCTCTTCTGTGTTCAGTGAACAGCTGGCCTTGGCCCAGAGGACCTATGACCTCTCCCACACAAATTCTCCCCGTGTATGGAGGGTTTAAGGTTTAGGAATAGGAATCTTGAATCATGGCCAAGACCATCATATGAACTGGATTTTAGGAGATAATCCTATTCAGCTCCCTTACAGCACTGAGGCCAGAGAACCAGAGAGGTGAAGAGATTTGCTCAAGGTCACACAGCAAGTTAAAACAGCAGACACAGGCCAAACGCCCTGCCTTCTCTCGCACCCTATATACTACACGAGTCTGAGGGCTGGGGGTACTGCAAGGGGGCGGCCTCCCCAGGGGACAGAGGAGGCATGCAGGAACCTGATGGGAAGGGGAGCGGTGGAAGTCACTGTGTTGGTTGGGTCCAGCCCTGGTTGGGGTGACTGTCCAGGATAGACATTGTTTTAGCTTCTGGCTGGGGAGCAAGTTCCAGTGTAAACAGTGCTGGAGAAATCTCTTTGGGGATCCCAGCACCACCCCAGTCTCTCTGCAAAAGAATCCCAAGAGCAGAGCCCTGCTCTTTCCACCTTTCCAGGGCCCATCCACGGGGGCCCCTCCTTTCTGAGGCTCACTGGGACCAGGACTGACACTGGCTTTCTCAGGGCATTGGGTGGGCAGGCCCTCAGAGCAGGGGGCTGTGTGCTTCTTCAAGGAGCTAGGGAATTTTAAACACAAGCACCCTTCTGCCCCAGCACAAGGTGACAGGGGAAAGAAAGCCAAAGTATCCTGTTGACCACTTTCTACCAATGTAGGCAGCTAGGGAGGTCAGACCAGTGCCCATTCAACACCTGGCAACTTTCCCAAACGGCACCTGTAGAAGTTTCTGACTCTTTTCAAAAGGTCTGTCCTATGGGGCCTGGACAAGTTTTGCCTTTCAGGAACCACCTTGGTTGGCAAGCTCAGCTGTGCCTGGTCCAGGGCCAGCCAAAGGTTGAGGCACCAAGCCCAGCAGGGCCAAACTGCATGTGGGATGCAGAGATGCCGGAGACCCAGTACCCACCCAGTACCACCTGCCAACTTTGACAACTTCACTTAGAGGAAGGACTCCCACCTTGGAGTCCTCTGAAATAGCACACAATTTGACAACAGGGGGTTCTAGAACCTTCATTAGATTTCCAGAGTTGAGGACTCCTGCTCTGGGGAGTCAGAGGCACTGGGGTTGGGAGACCACCTATGTGGCCTAGGAATTGGTCTTCTCACCCGGGGAGTGGCAAGTGATGTGAGAGTATGGTGGCCATGGAAATACAGGGGAACTACACTAAACCCACTTCCTACCTGTCAGCCCGGGCGCATTCCTGAACTGTCAAGTCAAATGACACATTCTAGAAGGAGACAGATGAGCTGTCCTGTGATGGCAATCAGGGTCACTAAGAAAGGGACCCTCCTCTTCCTCTTTTTTTTTTTTTTTTGTGGTACTGGGGAATTGGACTCAGGAGCATTCTCCCTCTGAGCTACACCCTTAGCCCTATTTTCTTTTTTATTTTGAAATAGAGTCTCACTAAGTTGACAAGGCTGCCTCAAAGTGCGATCCTCCTGTCTCAGCCTCCCAAGTACTGGGATTACAGGTGCATGCTACTGCACATGGCTAAGAAGAGACCCTCTTCTATGATCATCTGAACCTTAAAGTTTCCCAGACAAACAGCCCAAAGGAGCTCCCCATCCGGTCCTTCCTTGGGCTGTAAGCAATGGCCATCAGAGAACAGGTGAACTTAGCAGTACCAGCCCCCTGCCTCCAAAAGAAGGCCTGTGGAAGCAGGGACTTCTCAAGCCCATGTGACCACCCCTTGAAGCAGAGACAAAATCTCCAGGCTGTCTTTCACCCTCTTCCACTCCCCTGGATCCTGCTAGTTCAGCCTGAGTCTCCACCTTTGGCCAGTGTCTGGCCAGGTTTGGTCAGAAGCATCATCTGTCCTGCTTCTGGCCTGGCCTCATCTCAGGCCCTCTTAGTCTCTCTGTGGTGCTCACAAGTGACCCCCCTGTAACATCTTTGGATGTTACAGGATTGAGAATGGGATTACTCCTTCAGCCTTTTCCCCTCTGAAGTTCAACCTAAGAATCTAGAAGTAGGCAGGACAGGAAGAAAGGCAAGGCACTGAGCCTGGTCTACTTGAGTATGATTCCAGGCAAATAAATAAATAAAGGGAGAGGGAAAAAGAGGGAGCAAAAGACACACACACACATACACACACACACACACACACACACACACACACACACACAGAAAGTAGAAATGCAAGTTAAATACCGCGAGCACTGGCAGAACCCACAAACCCAAACGCCACGTGTCTCCTCTGCTAAGTGCTTGCACAACAAACCAGCTGCCAAGTCAGGGGCCAGAACGAGGCCTCAGTCCCAGAACTCTCTTTGGGGACAAAAGCAACCCTACCCGAGCCCCCTGGGCCCCAAGGAGAGCTCGTGAGTGGCCCTTGCCTCCCCTTTTCCCTAGCCACTGGAGGCTCCAGGGACTAGAGGCCCCACACTATTTCAAAGGCTTGATTTTAATATTGGGATCTTTCTATTGGAACAGATTCTCATCCCAGCACAGGGTCCACAGAGGAGTCACCCCCTCAACCTTTAATGACAAGAGGGTCACAGGTATCTCAGCATCCACAACATCAACTCCTTAGGGCATGTTAATGAGGTGGCACCCCCTGCCAGCTGGGCAGGACCTAGCACCCTTCCCCCACCCCACCTAAACTACTGCCTAATCCCAGCCCCCTGGGCCTGGCAGTGAGCTCACTGCACTGAAAGAAATAGGTTAAAGCAGCTTGGGAAGAAGGGAAGCGTACATGAAGCCTCACTACCACCTGCGCACCGAGTAGCCGGGGCAGAGCGAGGCGGGCACAGCAGAGTGGATGTCCCTGTCACCCGCAGTGTCCAGGACACTGACACACTTTGTCACACAGCATGTGCCAGGGGACTGAATCACCCGCTACACGGTACGTCCCAGTGGCAGAGCCACCCTGCAGTGGCACTGACGCCAACCAGATCAGCAGCCCAGTGCCCAACTGGCCTGCCACCCTCGCCAGAGATCACTGTCAGACCCAGAGCTGTCAGACATCACCAGAGGCGAACCCAGCTAGAGAGTTCTGGAAGTGGCTTCTCAGTTCTGCCAGCCACACATGAAAGGAGAACTGAAAATCTGGGTTTCAGGGTTTACAAAATTAACCCTACCTGCCAGGTACCTTCCCAAAGCGGCAGGCATACCGGAAGGGCTATGTCTGGCTAGCCCTGGGTCAGGAACCCGCTGGGGCAGTTTCTTGCCAATCCTGAGGTTTGGGAATAGATGAGCTTTGAGCTGGTGTCTGCTGGCCTCAGCAAGGTCTGGGGAGAGGGGACAGGGACGATGGCTCCATTCTGCCGGGCACAAACAGCTGCCTCAGCACAGAGGGGCTCTGGTAGCAGCCGAGGACAGCAGGGCTCTGCCAGCCTGGTCTCCAGGGAGGCTGAAGGTGACACGGGGGCCAAGGCAGGGAAGCTCAAGTTGCCGCCCTGCCCAGCACTTTCTAGGACTGATGTCACCTCTAAGGGGTCAAGTATGCCTCACTGGCAGGAGATGAAACCAAACAATGAGCCAACAGGCCCAAGATCACTTCCTCTCGGCAGGTGCCAGAGCCTCTATGCTGGCTGTCAGTACGGGCTGCGCAGAGGGGTCTCTCCTGAGCTACTGGAGTGCTTGCGAGTCTCCATCACAGACTGGCCAAGGCCTCCCTTGAAGGACGAGCATGGCCCTGGCTAGCCAAGACCAGCACCTTGCAACATCTGACTTGGGCCGTTGATTTTGTCTGCAGAGTTATCAAGTGCTCACTGTGTGCTAGGCGCTGCGTCGGGCTCTTCCTCAGATGCCCGATGCCAGGGCCCAAAGCCAGCCCCAAGGCAGCCTGCCCAGCTGCAGGACAGTCAGCTTCTATCTCACACTTTAAACCCAACTCAGGTCTGGGGCTGCAGGCAGGGCCAGCAGTCTGCCCTGGCACAGCTTGTCTGAGATGCCTGCTGGGTCAGGAACCCCCCTGGCATGCTGAGTTGCTTAATGCCCAGCTGGCACCGAGCCAGTCATCTGGCCCAGCAGTCATCTGGGTGGTCCCCGAAGCGCAGCCTACAGACCCCAGAACTCAGTGCATCACTACCTCCCCACCTCCTGCCCCCTTCCTCCCTAGTAGGAATGATCTCCACAACTTACAAAGAAACCTCACATGGCGGAGGGTGTTGAGGTGCCCTAGCTGTCCTCAGGAGGCCAGGGTCAGGCCTGTGCTGGGCTAGCCAGAGGACAACAAGACCCCGGAGCCCCCTGCCTGGTCTGTTCACATTCCTGCCAGTAGAGACTCAGAAAGCGGCCAGGTAGAGTCCACTTGCAAAGAAGCGAATCCCCCTTTCCCTAAGACAGGGACAGATGCAGAGAAGGAAGCCCGGCTTGGGGCCAGGGTAGCAACAAGCAGTACTCAAGTACAAGTCACTTAGAGCAGACCTATATACATTCCCCAGTCTCTGTTCTGGGACCCCTCCCATCACGCAGGAGCTATAATAGAGAGGGAGAGAGAGTGCCCCAGCAGCCCCTAGCCCTTCGGACCCTGCCAGCCCCCCTGGCACCTTGTGGCGGAGCAGCTTGCTGCGCACTCGGCCCCAGAGCCGGGCTCCAGTGTTGGGGGCCCGCTTGCTCCCCGCCTCCTCCAGCTCATCGAGGCTGCAGCGTTCCAGAGGTTCACACACCGCCTTCAGGCTGCAGTCTGGCTGAGGCAGGACGTCGGTCATGCCGGCAGGCAGCCGGCCTGCGGGGCCAGCTCCAGATGCGGATGCGGAGAGGTGCTGGCGGCGCTGGAGAGGTTGCTGTGCTGAGCGCTCAGCCTCAGACTGAGTGGAGCGGCCCGAGAGCGGTGCGGTGCGCCGCTGGCGCTGGCTCCCTCCTCCCTGCGCTCCCCTCCGCTCTCCCGGGAGACTGCAGCCCGAGCGCACCAGAGCGGTGGCGTCTGGATGAACGCACAGCCCTCCGCGCGCAGGCTCCTCCCGCAGCCTCCTCTCCCCTCTGCCTGCGGTCGTTCGGTCCGGTCGGTCGGTCGGGCTCGGGCTCACGGGACGCAGGGTGTGTGCGCGCCCCCCCACCCCCACCGAAGGAAGTGACTCAAAAGAGGCGCAGGAGCTGCCCCCTCCAAAAACACCCAGCCCTGGGGCTTTAACTCTTGGCAAGCTGGCGCTCTCAGACCTTGTGCCCCTCCTTCCAGCCCCTACTAAATAAAGTTTGACAAGCAGCTAAACACAAGCCAGTCGTCCTCTCTAGATCCCTGTTAACCCCTTCACCACCAGGATGCTCCCCTGGGCCTGAGGTATCAAGGAGGCTTGAGGCCAAGCCCAGAGGGGGCATGCAGGGGCCAACGTCCCAGCAAGAGCTACATTTTGGGCATAAATAACTGCCCCATTTCCCCTACAAAGGATTCACACTACCCTGAGTTCTACTTCCCCTACCACCAATTCCAATGCTAACCCAGCCACTGAGCCAGACACTTAAGGACTGGCACTCCTCTTGTGGGGAATGTAAAAAATAAAGTAGACACCGTGTGGCAGTCTCCTGTGTGTTAGCAGCCCCAGTGGTAATCAAGCCACCATGGGCCCTCTCTAGGGACATGAACAAAAGCCAGAGCAACTCTGGTCATACGTGTCCCCCAGGAGGTGCTGGGGTAAATGCACTGCTTTTAATCAGGACCCTATATATCTTGCCCAAAGCGGCTTTTGCTGCAAGGGGCAGAGGACGCTCAATGGCAGAGGGGCAACTGGCCACATGCCTGCTCTGGGGATCCGAGGAGACAGAGTGAGACTTTGTTCTTTAACCTCAAGTTAGTGAATAGTTGTTTTGTTTTGTTGTTGTTGTTGTTGTTGTTTTCCAGTATTGGAGATTGGACTCAGGAGCATTCTACCTCTGAGCTACACCACCAGCCCTATTTTATTTTGAAACAGGGTCTCATTAAGTTGTGGTGGGCCTTTCACTAAGTTGCTAAGGCTGGCCTCGAACCCGTGATCCTCCTGTCTCAACCTCGAAAGTACTGGGATTATAGGTCACCACACCTAGTTCAACTTAGTGAATATTCTAACTTTAGAGTCAGAAGTGAGTCATTTCTTAAAGAAACCACACAAGTTAGAGTATGGTCCGTGAGAGAGACAAAAGCCCAAACCCCATGTGGTGAGAGTGTATACAACTCAGGAGTCCAGGACATCCCACTGCTGCAGAGCTGGGCATACACAGGAAGGAAACCAGTATCTGGCTGGTGCCAACCACGAACTAGATCCCATGCACGGGGCTTTCAAACTGCCAACTGCATTTAGCTGAGAGTATGAGGATGGGGCTCAGCAAGGCAAACTTCTTTATTTTTCTGTGGCACAGGGGATCGAACCCAGGGGTGTTCTACTTCTGAGCTATATCCCAGCCCTATTCTATTATTTATTTTTGGTACTGGGGATTGAACCCAGAGGTGTTCTACCTCTGAGTTGCACCCCTAGCCCTATTTTATTTTTAAACAGGGTCTCACTAAGTTGCTGAGGATCTCACTAAGTTGCTGAGACTGCCCTTGAACCTGTGATCCTCCTGTCTCCGCTGTCCAAGTACTGGGATTATAGGTGTGCTATCTTTTTTTTTTTTTTTTTTCCGGTACTGGGGATTGAACTCAGGGGCGTTCTACCTCCGAGCTATACCCCCAGCCCTATTTTTTATTCTTTATTTTGAAACTGAGTCTCACTAGGTTGCGGAGTGCCTCACTTAGGTAGCTGAGGCTGGCCGCGAACCCGGATCCTCTGGTCTCAGCCTCCCGAATGCTGGGGTTACAAGCGCGCGCCACCATGCCCGGCTTATAGGTATGCTATCTTGCAGGGCTCAGGGAGGCAAAGTTCTTGTCTGAGGTCATGTAGCTACAGCTAGGAAGTGGCAGGTTCCTTCTAAAGCCCCTGCTGTGCACAATCACTGGGTCTCTCTGAAGTCTGGCAGTTTCTTTAGATTCAGGAGAAAGAGCTGGGTCTGGACATTTCTTGGTTGACTGCATGGCAGATGGGTCAGGGCAATAAGACCAGTCTGTGGCATACGAGTGCCCTTGTAGAGCCTCAACTAGCAATAGTTCTTCGGGTTTTACATCACAGCCTTTGGAGCTTTTTGAGAAAGGGGCAGCTTCACTGCAGAGCGAGCCATGGACTAACTTGTCATAAAGAGAGCTGCCCTTTTCTGAGTGTTTAGTACCAGGCTAACCCTCTACACGGACTAACTCAACCTTCCCCCAACTTTTGAAGTTCATGAAGTAAATGCAAGCATCCCCATTTTATACTTAAGGAAATCAAGGACATGAGGAGCTAACTCCAAGGCCAGGATGGGCTGGGATCTGAACAGAGGCCAGGCAAACTCTAGAGCCTCTGCCTCCTCACCCACAAGGAAGGAGGCTTTGGAGGTCTTGGTGTGGAAGGACTGGGTCCTGCCTCCTTGGTGGAAGTGAGGCCCGGGGCTCTGAGTGTCCCTGCGGGGTGGCTGGGCTAGTCCCATCTCTTCAGCACCTTCTGCACAGTGCAGATGGGGCTGGGCTGCCAAATGTGCACAGAGCCTCTTCATACCTGGGCCAGAGTTGCCCAAGGCCCCTGCAGCTAGAGGGGGGCCTAGCCAGCATCCCCCGAGGGGGAGGAGAAGAGCCAACAGAGGCAAGGACACACCTGTATCACACCCTTCATGACCCAACCCTCAGCCGCCTCTTCCAGGGCACCTGGGTGCCACCTCTGAAGCCTTCTTCCAGTCCCGTGCGAGACAAGGCAGCTCTCTCACCACAACTACTACCAAACATGCTTCCTCCAGACAGTCTTTGCTCATTTCTTCATCCCATTCATTTCATTCAAGAGGCAGTGACTGGCCGGGGATGGGCTGGGGAGTCACAGAGATGAATCCAGAGCCAGCCTGAGAGAGGGAAGATGTGACTAGCTCTCAAGAGGGGGCAGGGAGGCCCTTGTGCATTCGGCACGTAGCAATTGTGTTCACATCTTGACAGACCAGATATCACCTCTGCCCTCGAGGAACCCAGGATTATGCAGGTTAGTGCCATGAAAGTTGAGAGGAAGAAGAGAACATTTCTAGCCAGAGGAATCGGGGTTGGCTTAGTGGAGGAGATGGGCCTGGGTCCCAGCTCCACTCTGCATCCCTTAAGCAAACACTTGCGGGCGAGTAGTGTAACTGGCTGGGAAGGCGCCATTATAACAGCTCTGCCACATTTGGGAGGCTGAGACCAGAGGATCCGGGTTCGTGGCCAGCCTCAGCTACTTAGTGAGGCACTCCGCAACTTAGTGAGAGCCTGTTTCAAAATAAAGAATAAAAAACAGGGCTGGGGGTATAGCTTGTAGGTACAGTGCCACTGCAGTCCCCAGTACTGCAAAAACAAAAGAAAAACAAAAAACAGCTCTGCCATGGTCACTCGCTGCGGATGCGCAGTCGGCACTCTGTGCTGACTCAGAACTGGCCCCTTGCTGCCTCTCTGAAATTCTCTTCCCTCGAGCTGGGTCACATGTCACAGGGTGCAGTCTGGAGCAAGGGTGTGCTGCTCTGGCTGTGTGGGAGAAGGGGGTAGGATAAATCCTGTTCCCAAAGCCTACTTGTCTGTCTTAGGAACTCCAGGCTCAACACTTGTCTGGGTAAAGCAAGCTCTGATTGGGTGAGCGATGGCCAACTGGTCTCCATGGTGACAAACGTGCCTTGGCAGATGGACAGCTGATTTGGGAGTCTCTTCCCTGGAGATGCTCATCTCCCCCCCCCACCACCATGCACTGGTCCTTCCTTTGGGGACAGCACAGATTTGCTTTCTCTTCCCCAAGCCTGATTCATTCCTTCATGGAACTGAGGGCCTAGGATCCGGGTGGAGGAGGTGTGCAAGACAAATGTCCCCAGCAAGTTCCTCAAAAGCAGCAGTCTGCATCCTAGTCTCTGCAGACCATCTCGGGCCCTTCCTCGTCTCTGCTGGCTGGGCTAGGCTCAAGCTATCGTGCCACACAGGAAGTGACCGCGTCTGCTCCTGCCTGTGTCTACTCCTTCCACCCAGCCACAGCTAGCAGAACCCACCTCTGAGGACATGCAAGGGCCCCCAGTCTGGATAAACAGAGCCTGGGCGGTAAGGCCCCCACAAATAGATGTCACTGCCTTTGGAATTTAAAACATTCCTGGTGGACTGTCCCATCCTGCCTAATCCCCTCCCCAGGCACTCTGCCAGAGGAATGGGAGGGGCTGTCCCTAGGAGGAAGTGGGTAGGACCCCAGGCTGTATGTCTGGAGGGGACCAGCCACCCAGAACAGCTGTGATTGAAGTAAAATCAGGTTAAAGTCATCAGCAGTGGCATCACTGGGGGGAAAAAGGTCAATGAGGAATAATATGCAGCCTGAGACATGTGGGTGGTAGAGGCAGGGACTGTCACAGCACTGCCTTGGTGACAAGTGGGGGTGGGTACAGCTTGCAGGCAAATCCTCCAGCCTATGAACATGAGGAGGAAGGTTCTTTTTCAGAACCTTGAGATGCGGCTGCTGCTTCTCTGGAGTGACCTCCTTTTTTCTGGAATGACTTTGGTCTTCTCTCCAGCCGGGGCTAGAACCCCGATTCCTTGTCTCTGACTTAGAGTCCTTTGCTCAAATGACTCTAAGTTAGGAAAGGGGGTTTTTGAGCAGCCACCTAAGACCAAAGCTACAGGTTCCCCAATGGGGACTATTCAGGAGCAAGATAAGGAAGGCAAGCCTGGCATGGTGGCGCACGCTTGTAATCCCAGCATTTGGGAGGCTGAGACAGGAGGATCTGGGTTCGTGGCCAGCCGCAGCTGCCTAGTGAGGCACTCCGCAACTTAGTGAGACCCTGTTTCAAAATAAAGAATAAAAAAAAGTAAGGCTGGGGGTATAGCTTGGAGGTAGAATGCCCCTGGGTTCAATCCCCAGTACTGCAAAAAAAAAAAAAAAAAAGATAAGGAAGGCAGCCAACAGCCCACTCTGAACATCCCAAGTACAAAGGCTGGGAGCCCCTGAGGAGCTTGGTATCAGGCTGAGGACCAGGAGGATGTGGTGGAAAGAGTGCCAAGAACACTCTTCCCCGCCCTAGCAGATCCCAGCATGGGATGGGCCCCCCAAAACAGATCTGGGAGGCGAATACAAGTGGAGGGCGAGGCAGACTGAGGCTGGGGGGTACAGAGAGGAGGAGGTCTGAGGACAGGCACAGGAGCCTAGGCTGAGAGAGAACCAGGCAGTGCAGGCAGTAGGAGCCCAGATCCCACAGCCCATGGAGACACCATGCAAGCTGAGAAGAGGGCACATCCCAGGGAGAACTGCTAGGAAATGGGGATGGGCATATCCTCCCAACACCAGTGGTTCTGCAGTCACTGCACTCCTACTGTATGCCCTCATCTTGTCCTGTACATGCTCTAACCAAAATCTGTGAATGGAAGGACAGAGTCATCCCAGAATAAGAAACTGAGACCTATTTATATGCCTGTCTACCCATCCGACAGGTTCTAAGTAAAGGCCTGCACTAGGCCCTTGCTCAAGGTCACTGGGCAGCCAATGGCAGAGCCAGACCGCAAAGCTGCATTTTACTCATTTATCACTGAGTGGCTACCCACCAGATACCCAGCACATGCCAGGCAGGGGGCCTTCGTACAGCTCGCAGTCTAACTCAGCCAAACAGAGCCCTGGCCTCCACTGACCCTCTCCTCCAAGGAGATAACTGGGCAGCAATCAGGGCTCTTTCAAGCAGACTAGGTCCAAGGACCAGAGCTCTCCCCAGACCAGAGCTCCAGGGTTTGGCCCTGCCTGCTAAGTGGTTGTGCATGGTATTGCAACTATCTGAGCTCTGGAACCCCAACTCCTTGTGGATACGTGGCTAGCAGTGGCTAGACAGACACCCAGAGTGGGGCTGGGAGTGGGTCCCAAGGTGGGCTCAAGGATTAAGGAGCAGCATAAGGAGAGGAGGCAGCCAGGATGGAAAGCTACTTGTTCCCCAGTCCACACCAGCCTATCCAAGGTGACCTCGATAGTGGCCTGCACCATTCACTGGGCAATCCAAAGCGCATGCGGCTTCCCACACACCTTCACTCTCCGTTCTGCCTGGCCACCGCAGGCTGGCGCCCCTGGGAGCCTGGTGGCTGTAGGTGGAAAGGAGGCAGAAATAGCCCAAGAGCTTGTCCACTGAGGAAGGACTGGACTGACAGCATGTCCCTGGCAACCCCTGGTGTTTCTCACGGCACATTTGGTCACGGGAAAGGGTGGAAAATCCACTTGAGCCTTTGAGAACATCTTGCTTATCTAGAACTAAACCCACTGGGGGGAGAGTGGGCAGAGCACTGTCCTCCCCCAGCGTCCATCTATTCCTTCCTGACCTCAGCCAGGAGCATGCCCAGCCCCCCTAGGCCACTTGCCTGCTCCTCTGTATAGGAAGGAGGTGTGTCCAAGGTCTCCCAGCACAGCCAGTGGGCAGGGGGCCCCGGGGGTGTGCTCTGGATACACAGGGCCTCCCACGCCACAGGCTGCAGAGGGGGTGAGTCTGGAAGGAGGTCAGGGAGGTCTGCTGAGCCTCACTGTTCTCCTCTCCCTGAATTATTGAGCATCTCCCTTCCACCCAACCCCGAGTGTAAAGTGAACAGAAGAAAGCCCCTGGCACTCCTGCAACCAGGGCCTAGCCCTGCCAGGCGACTGTGGCCTTGGCAGCCACTTCCTCTGGGCTCAATTTCCACACCTGTCAAATCAGGAGTTTGGGTCTAATAGCCTTTAATGATTTTTTTTTTTTTTTTGGCTGAGGACCCCTCTACCCTTTTCCTCAAATAAAATCTTATGCCAAAGTCTCCCTGGCCCTCAAGTTGTGTGTAGTGGTGCCTGCTTGTAATCCTAGTACTTGGAGGCTGAGGTAGGAGGATCACAGGTTCAAAGTCAGCCTCAGAAACTTAGAGAGACCCTATTTCCAAATAAAAAACAAAATAGAGCTAATCTAGGTGTAGATTAGAGGTAGAATGCCCCTCGGTTCAATCTCCAGAACCACACACACACAAAAAGAGCCTCTCCTTCTCCCGATCAGATAGAAGCAGAAGCAGAGAGCAGAGGCCCTCAAGTAGGGATGAGTCCTACTGCTCACCCTCCTTTGGCCTCCAACCCTCAGCTGTCTTGGGGCTCTGAAGTCTCTCTTGGAGTCCCCAAGCTTTGCAGGCAGAACCCGAGGCCCCAGAGCCTCCCTTCAAGCATCTCCCGCTCAGACCTGCTGCTCTGTGGGTGGATTCAGAGCCCTGCCAGCTGTTCTCATGGGAACCGCTTCTTCTCTTGACCACAGCCAGTGGCCCTCACTCTCTCAGGGTGGGGGTGTGAAGGTCAGGGAGATTAGGGGCTTTTTAGGGCAACTTCCGGCTCAGAGTCTCTGGATCCGGAACTTGCTTATCTCTGTTTCTTTCCCCACTTTGGGAAAGCTGTGGGCTTCTGCACTGCTGATGTAGGCTCCCACCGGTGGCTTTCTGATGGGATAATACTTATCTCATCCAGTTAGTCAGGCTGCTGTTTTCTGGGTCATCTTGGTTCTCAAGTAACTCTGGGGTCTGCCTTGAAGCCAGCACAGCTCAGCTCTTGCCAGCCTAGCCCACAGGGTGCAGGCTCACCCAGTACCACACTGCTCACATCCCTCAGGGCCATGGTGAAGGCCAGGCTGGCTGTGAGGGCTACTGTGGGTTCTTCAGGTGCTGCAGGCTTGAGGGAGACCAGCAGAGCACACCCTGAGGAGACCCTGCACTGGAATTGACAGGAGGCCTCAGCCTTAACTCTGGACATTCTTCTGCCAAGTCCTTTTCTCAAAGCTTTCAGGAAAAAAAACAAAAAACAAAAAAAAAACTCCCACAAAAGTGTGACCACCATAGTGGTGGTGCATGCCTGTAACCCCAGTTCTGGAAGCTGATCCAGAAGTATAGGTTTGAGGCCAGCCTCGGCAACTTAGTGAGACCTTGTTTCAAAATAAAGGAGGGGGGAACAAGGGGTGTAGCTCGGAGGTAGAATGCCCCTGGGTTCAATGCCCGTACCACCATGGGAAAAAAAAAGTAGGGCCAGCATAAGGACCAGGAGGAGGAAACAGCAGCCCCGCCTGCAGGAAGGCGAGCTGCTCACTGAGGGTTCTGTATGCCTTTGCATTCACCTCCGTGGTTCATCTGGTGCCCACCCAGGTTCAAGAGGACATGTCTGCGGGGGCACCTAGGACCAGCCAGCTGGCATCAAACCCAGGTCCCCATTTCTGAGTCTGGGAGCCCCTATCCCAGAGCTGAGAGGAGAACAAAGATATAAGATATAAGAAAGATTCCAAACACTGGCACTTCTCAAGACCTGAACATTTGCAAGGTTTCTCTGAATTGGCTTATCCACTTGTCACCCATCCCTCGGATATGGGCCTCCAGGAACGGGCACCAGGCCTGCCTGCCAAGGTGGCATTCCCAAATGGGGTGGGGAGGGAAGGAGACCCAAGCCTCCATCTGCTTCCTATTGAATGCTTCCTGTCTCTAGAATCCACTGGCAAACTCCAGGCATCCCAAATCAGGAACACCTGGGCAATGGTGGTGCTGAGCAGAAGTTTGCACTAAGCATGCTTGGATGGTGGGGTGAGCACTCTCACAGGATCCCTGGCTTTCTCCCACCCAGGATGAACTTTCTGCTAGCTGCCCTCTAAGTTCACCAAGACTTGCCTTGAAGAGTGACAGCAGGTGGGCCCCTGGTCTGGGAAAAACTGGGTCTGCAACAGTTGGGATGAGCGGGGCCTGGGTAGGACAAAAGCACCAGTCACCCAGGCCCTGGGAGTGTCCAAGGCAAGGAGCAGATTAGACCTGGTATGCAAGACCCCCCCCCCCCCATTTGCCTCTAGGACAGGCACAGTTGTGGTGGTGGTGGCGGCAGCAAAGGGAAATGCCCCACCTGGGCTCTGACAGCAGCAGGCAGCATAGACAGAACACAAACCCAAGGTAGATGAGGGCCCTGGACAAGATCTGACCCAGGCTAGGGGCAGGGAAGGAGTCTACCTTCGAGGAGAGAGGCTACCCCTGTGTTCCAGAGCGGGGAGCTGCCTGGGGCTGTGAGGTGTGCCTGGATGGGGCCTTGCAGAGCTGGGGGGTAGAATGAAAGGGAAAGGCCCACCGGCCAAGAATTTCTGCAGCCCACTCTTGCCTTCCATTCCAGCCAAAGTGAGGCCTACCTCCACCCTGGGAACAAGGACCAGCCGAGGTCAGTGTGGCCCATAAAGAAGGGCCTGAAGGGTAAATGGGACAAGGGGTCGGTGATGGTCCTATCCATTTGCCCAGGAGGAGCTCCAGGTCACCTAGGCCAATGTCCCAGAGCCCTGGCTACCAGGGCAATAGGGCTGGCCCTCATGATGCTCAGGCAGAGTCAAACAGGGACAACACACCCCTCAGGGGCCAGGAGGGAGCTGGGGTTGGGGAGCCCTTGACTCCTGCCCTAGCAGGCTCTTGACCCACGTTCCCTCCAAGCTTCCGCCCGCTCTGCAGGGTAATTGAAACCAGAGGCAGCCCTCTCTGCTGACAAAGGCCCCTTGTTCCTGGGCTCCTTGCTCACGCTGCACTCCGGGCCTGACTGCACCGACCCCAGAGCTGCTCCAGTGAGGGCCCAGCCTGCTCTGAGGTTGGTTCTTCAAGGTTGGGTCTAACCCCATCAGCATAAGAACACAGGTGCTTCATTGCCAGCCAGAGGCCCAACGCCAGCCACTCATGTGTGACAGTTTTGAGAGGGGCTGTCTGACAAGCTATTCTCAGAATCACTGGAGAAAGGTGAGGCCAAGCCCCCATCTTTTTTGTGTGTGTGGTACTGGAGATTGAACCCCAGGATGCTCTACCTCTGAGCTATACCCCCAGCCCTATTTTTTATTCTTTATTTTGAAACAGGTTCTCACTAAGTTGCGAAGTGCCTCACTAAGGTAGCTGAGGCTGGCCTCGAACCCGGTTCCTCCAGTCTCAGCCTCCCAAATGCTGGGATTACAAGGGTGCACCACCACGCCCAGCTCCTATTTTTTTTTTTTTTTTTCAGTACTGTGGATTGAACTCAGGGGCATTCTACCTCCGAGCTATACCCCCAGCCCTATTTTTTATTCTTTATTTTGAAACAGGGTCTCACTAAGTTGTGGAGTGCCTCACTAGGTAGCTGAGGCTGGCCTCGAACCCGGATCCTCCGGTCTCAGCCTCCCAAATGCTGGGATTACAAGCATGCGCCACCACCCCTGGCTTCCTATTTTGTTTTTAACTTAATTAAAAAATTTTTTTTGGTGATGCTGAGGATTGAACCCAGGGACATTCTACCTCTGAGCTACATCCCCAGCTCTATTTTGTTTTTTTTATTTAGAAACAGGGTCTAAGTTGCTGATGCTGGTTTCAAACTTGCGATCCTCCTGTCTCAGCCTTCCAAGTACTGGGATTACAGGCGTGTGCCACCGCATCTGGCTCCCCATTGTCATTAAATGAGTCTCTGCCAGGCCCCATGTCAAGGGCTTCATGAACTCTCACATTCAGCCTCATCAGAGCTCATTTCACAGGTAAAGAGACTACGGGTCAGAGAGGTAAAGTAACTCGCCCTGTTCTAACCACTCAGTGGAGTCAGCAAGACTCGGAGCCCCAGATCTGTCTGGCCCCCAAGCTCCTTCAGTGTTGGCCGAGTGATCAGAGTTCTCTGGCAGTTTCTCCACAGAAATGAATGAATCAACCAGTAACAGTGTGGATATGCATGTCACAGCTCTGATTAGCTTTCAGCTACATATTCTTTGAGCCTCACAAGGAGCTGGTAGGGAAGAGTGGGGATAATTATCCCCATTTAACAGAGGAGGAAACTGAGGCTGCTGAGGCTTATGGGAAAGCAACGCTGTCTCCCCTGCAGGGCAGCAGAGGAGGAGTCGGAGCACAAAGGGGCTTCTCTGGCTTAGGCAGCTCCTTTGTCTGGGACCCTTCTCCCGTCTGAGGTCCCGGCAGAAACTGAGCTGCGGCGGCCCTGAGGGAGAGGTTCTCTCCCTAGCTCCGCCAGCTGAGATGGGGGATGGACCCTGGGAATATGCTAATCAACCATCGGGTTGGTCCCAGTTGGGGACAGCACATCTGGAGCCTGGAGCAGTGTGGTTGGAAATAGACTAGTATAAACACACAGGAGTCCCCAGGGAGCAGGGAGCCGAGCAGACAAAGGAGGAGGGGCGGCTCCTGGCTGGGTAGGCTGGGGGAGGGGCAACGAGGAGGAGGTGGACAGGGGGGTGGTCTCAACTGAGAATCTACAGAGAATGACCCCTCAGGTCTACAAAGAAAGGGAGGCCTCCTGAGCCCGAAAGGAGAAACGGACCAAGCTAGTGGGGTCTTTTGTTAAATCTGCAGCGACAAAGGATGACCCCTGAGAGTCACAGGCGGACTTCCAAGCCTGCCTCTCTCCCATTTCCAAGCATGACCAGCTTTGGATGTGGGTCCCTGAATTTGGAGTCCTTGCTTAACCACAAATGCACTTTGTAACAATGGCCATGTGATTCACCCTTTCTGGTCTTGGTTCCCTACTCCCCAAAAGACAGGTTTGAATTCTTTCTGGTCTCAAACCTTTCAAATTCTCTTCTTTCTGTTTCAATACTAGGATCGAACCTAAGGGTATTCTACCTCTGAACTACATCCCCAGCCCTATTTCATATATATATATATATTTTTTTAATTTGGAAGCAGGGTCTCACTAAGTTGCTCAGGGCCTCCCTAAGCTGCTGAAGCTGGCCTCAACCCTGCAATCCTCCTGTTCCAGCCTCCCAAGTACCAGGGTTATGGGTGTGTGCCACCACGCCGGCTCAGATTCTGTCCTTTACTCATTCCCTCTCCTTCCCGCCAACTTACATCACCCCCTGCCCCTCCTGCTCAGGGCCTCCTGGACTCCTTCATTTCCTGGGCCACTCCTGGCACATCCCTGCCCACCTTACTAGAGTGGCACAGAGCCTTAAGACAGCAATTGCTGCGCAGGCCATTATGTAAAACAAATTGATAAGGAGTATATAAAGCACTTTTGACAATGTATCAAAAAAGGTACACCTACAAACTACATGCAGCCCTAGAAAGAAGGCAGTTTATGATACTGTCCAGTGAAAACAGAAAAAACAATGCTTGGTGATTAAACCTATATAAAAATGTATCTACCCATGGGAGGGGAAAGAAGCAAAATAAAATGGTTGTACCAGAGGAGTGAGATGGTTTGTGATTATGTTTCAAGTTCCTTTGCTATGATTGCAATTTTCCTTCTAATATAAACACTGCTTTTGGCATGAAAAAGATCCAGGTTTCTCCAATTCCTCTTGGCCCCTCCTCCTCCTTCAAGCTTCTCGACCTCAAGCCCAGGATGATTTCTCCCTCTTTGAATTCCATCTTACTACTTACAGGACCAGCAGGAAGCAGCCCAGAACCTAGTGATGGCTCTAGAACCAGCTGCTGCCCTAAGCCATGTCCGGGCTCTCCTGCCTGGGCTGTGTGGCCTTGGACAGGTTACTTAACCCCTAAGTGCCTCGGCTTTCTTTTCTTTTTGGTTTTTTTTTTTTGATACTAGGGTTTGAACTCAGGGGTGTTCTCATTAAATTGCTAAGGCTACTTGGACCTTCGATCCTCCTGTCTGAGCCTCCCAAGTATTGGGATGACAAGCATGTACCACCATGCCCAACCTCTTCTTCTACTATTTATTTATTTATTTATTTATTTATTTATTTATTTATTTATTTATTTCTGTACTGGGGATTGAGCCCAGGGGCATTCTACCTTTGAGCTACACTGCCAGACCTATTTTTTATTCTTTATTTTTGAAACAGGGCCTCACTAAGTAGCTAAGGCTGGCCACGCACCTGTGATCCTCCTGTCTCAGCCTCCCATGTACTGGGATTACAAGTGTGTACCACCACACTATTGGCTCTTATTTATTTTGAGAAGGGTTCTTACTATTGTGCCCAGGTTGGTCTCAAAATGGTGGTCTCAGGTCATCCTCCTGCCCCAGCCTTCCTAATAGCTGGGATTATAGATGTGCACCATTGCGCCTGGCTAGAAATTTCTTGATGAAAGCCTGAGACCTGGGGACACCACAGAGAGGAGCAAGTGTGGTCTTCCCTGCATACCATCAGCAGAGGTGCCCTGGCCAAGGTCCCTGAGCTGAGGCCTCATCCATGCAGTGGGGAGGTCGGATGGTCATTTTCCCTGCAGCTGTTGCAAGGATCACGTGGGGCAACGCTTGGAAACAGGCTTCCAAGAGCCAAGTGCCAGACACACATGTTGGTGATTAGTGCTGCCATTTGTCTGTCACTAAATGCTGCCCTGCCCCTGTCTCTGGCTCCAGATTCCCTGACCCATCAGGACAACCCAGAGAGGACAACTCATCATAGGAGCAAACGCCTGGCGATGAGGTCCCTGTAGCTGGGCTGAGTGGGAGGGGATCTGGAGACAAGGGGGAACAGAAATGGGCCCTCTTCTCCCTGCCCTTCCTCAGGCCACTCCAGTGTCCCCGAGGACCGACCCTGCCACGAGGCCACCTTCAGCGCCGTTCTCAGAGCATGCTGCAGGGGCACAGGTCTGAGCTCCAGGGCTGGTGCTGATTCCCGTCCTCGGGCCTGTGGCAGGAAGGGAGGTGGTGGGGACGAGCTGTAGGAACAGGCTGTTCTGGGGCTGTAGACTGTTCATCCAACCCGGCCACCTTTGGTGGTTCTGAGGGTGGGAGAAGTCACAGGGCTAGACTTCGTGGACCATTGCACTCCCTTGGGGGGCACCCCCTCCCTGAGGCCTGGGAGGCTGCTGAGATGGCTCCGTGGCTGGGGGCCGAGGGCGGTGTCTGGGGGGCTGAGTGCAGAGGGACTTCAAAGGCCTCTGGCTCTGGACTGTCTGCTAGCTGGCCCAGGTCAGCTGGCAGCAGGAAGGTTTGTGTTTCTTTTAATATCAACTCTCAGGCATTTAACATTCCTCGAAGCTTAAACACAGAAACATTTTCCTTAGCAGACTGTACTTTCTGCTCTGCCAAACATAACCTGGCTGCCTCCCCTTCCCCCACTACCTCCATCTGCTCCTGTCTCCAAGATGCAATGATTTATGGCGTGCTTCCCCTGGGCCTGTGCAGCGAAGGGCTGGAGTCCAGGTGGGAGGACAACACCTCCTGGCCCTGGAATCGGAATTCTAAAGGGGTGGTGGCCACGGTGCCCACTGAGCTGGCTGCCTCGCCGCCTCTTTCCACTCTTCTGTTCCACAGCCACCAATGGCCCAGGGAGTGTGGCCGACACTGGGGCTCTTGGCTCAGTGTTTCCTGGTCTGCACAGCTTAGCCTAGAACCCCTCCCCTGCCTGTTCCTCTGGCCTAGCCAGAGATGCACCCCACTGCTTATCCCCGCAGAGAGCAGGTTCCAAGGACTGGATTTAGTGAAAGACCAGCTTGTGGTTGCCTAGCAGCACTGTCTCCCTGGCGACAGTGCTGAGGAGCAGAGTGCAGGTCCCACAGCATCAGGAAGAGATGTGCTCAGGAACACAGGTAGGGAGGCAGAGGGCTATGCCTTTACCAAATGGTGCCATCTCTCATTCAGATGCTGCAGCCTGAGACTTCTGGAGGGGAATGGGACACCCACACAGGTCCTAGTGCCACCAAGGACACCCAGTTGAACTGTAGCTTCAACATGCATCAGAGAGCAGACGTTTCCTACCAACAAGCATCGTCCCTGTGGAGGACCAGGCTGCCACAGCCTACATCCAGATCACGTGAGGGCAACTGTTAGGAAGCCCAGAGCACCCGCCCAGAGCTCACCTCCAGTGAGTGCCAGTGAGTGATTTCCTGATTTTATGGTCACAGAATCTACCCCCACTGCTCCATAAGCAAGATGTTACCAAATGTTACCCACCCACAAGCCTATCTCTTGACAGATAAGTCAATGGCAGCCGTCTTCCAAACTGGCAGAACGTTTCAGAGACGCAAGATGCAAGCAAGGGCCTTTCCCTTGTGTGCAGTCACAGGGCACCAAGAAACACGAATGAGGCCCATACGCGCTTAGCCTGACTGAATCGCTGCCTCTACTGATGCCCAGAGGACCCGCTCTAACCAGTGGCTCAAAAACAGGGGAGGATGGTCCAGCAGCCTGACCGGGTCCAAGCCCATCTATAAAACAGCAAACACTTGGGGAATGAGCCTCACTCCTATCCCGCACCTATGGCAGACACTGTTCATCACACACAAGAGTTCTGCCCTCTTGCTCATGACACAGCCTCAGAATCCTCCACAACACCAGGTTCCAGAAAAAGCCATCAACAGACTGAAATTGGAGTGTGCAAACAAAGGTAGTTATCCTCCCTCAAGTCAATCTTGCTGAAGTGTGGATGATCCACCTGGGTCAGAGGTGGAAGCCTGAGGAACCAGGCACCTGTGGGTTATACTAAGACGCCATCTCCAGCAGGGATGAACCACCATCCTGGGGAATTTTTCTCCAACCAGCTTTGAGCCAAAGTCCCAAAAGGTCAAGCACCTTGCCCAGAAAAGAGCTGAGGAGGCCACCTTCTCACATGGTCTTGCACCCTGGACGCTCACCTGGATCTGCCCTTTGCCCATGATCTTGTCCACGATCTCGTTGTTGTCCTTGTTGACCTTGGTCTTGTCGTAGCACTTCTCATAGCACAGGATCCTCAGGGACTGAGAGCCCTCCAGCTCGATCTCAAACTCCTGGGGAAAGATGGCGGAAAGGGCCGTGAGCCTCTGAAGCCAGGACACGTGGCTTCCTGGCAGGTGTGGGCCTCAGCTTTGCAAGGACCCATCACAAGACATGGGGGAGTGCCCTGAGTTTCTCCCAGCAAGGCTCCCAGAAGCCTCCGCATCACTGAGGGAGCAGGGCTTGGGGGTCTGAGCTGAAGCCCCAGTGTCTGACACCCAACCAAGCGCTGGTTTGAAGGCAGCTGAACAATGCATGGAAGGTGCAGGGTTGGGGAGACAGAGTTGGTCCAACCCAGGAATGGCCACCCCGGCAGATAGGTCAAAAGCACAGGGTCAAAAGCACATAGGCATGCTCTTGGTGACAAACAGGGGTTCTTGTGGGGACACCCCCCACACACACACTCACCTCATCCCACTTGGGCTCTGTAGTGTCCCGAAACACCCTGGTTTTGGCTTTACTGACAAAATAGCCAAAGGAATCCACCTCCAGGGTACAGTACAGGTCTGCAGGGGAAGAACAGACAGAGACAAACCAAGTGAGGCCTGAGAGGTACAAGACAGGGCCAGGACAGGTCAGGAGTGGTGAGCAGCTCAGGAACGAAGGGGGCAATGATCTGTCCTTGCCAAGGTCCCATTTAGAAATTCCGGAAAGGGAAGAGCTTGGGCATAGGTGCCAGAAGACATGGATTCTACCACACTATCTACCACTCGTGCCACCCTGGAGCCCCGGAGCCTCAGTTTTCCCATGTGTCAAGTGGGAATAATATGTGACAGCAGAGAGATACCAGAGGGTCTGAGCAGATAATGAGCCTGACATGGCCTTGAACACGCCAAGGCCCCGTCCACATGCTGGCTGTGTTCTCGGTTTTCTCTAGGTATACAGTAGGCACTCTGTGAATTTTTTTTGTACTAGGGATTGAACCCAGGGGCATTCTACCTCCAATCTACAGTCCTATTTTTTTTTTTTTTTTATTCTTAAATTTGAAGCAGGGTTTCACTAAGTTGCAGAGGGTCTCACTAAGTAGCGGAGGCTGGCTGTGAACTCAGATCCTCTGGTCTCAGTCTTCCAAGTACTGGGATTACAAGCGTGCGCCACCATGCCCGGCTGCGCTCTGTGAATTAACAGCGTCATTCAGCCATCTTTGAGTGCCTAGGCACCCAAGGATAAAGGAGAGCTGGTTTCTGCTTTCAAAGAACTCACAGTGGGAGAGGCAAATTATAAGTGACAAAACAGCGTGACAGGTGCTGTAACCACAGTGCGTCTTGCATGTGATGGGGACACAGAGGGGGAGGCCGATTTGCCCCAGGCACTCTGGGGGGCCTCCCAGCGATGCTTAGCGAATGGCTCTTTGTGGGCCACTGGTGTACGCTCTGCGGGGTGCCTGCTGGGAGAGGGGCAAAGGCAGATCTCACCCGCCAGGGAGCAAGAAGAGGGAGTGGGCAGCGAGGAGAGGAGACAGGAGTCCTGTGTTTCTGATCCTGTGTGATGTTAAGTCCTTTCATCTCCCTGTGACTCAGTTTCTTCACCTGGCAGATGGGTAGGAACTATAAGCTAGCTGACTCCCAGATCTCTATATGAATAAAAAGTAGGTAAAATGTGCATTTTTTTTTTTTTTGGATGGAACCTGGGGGCATTCTACCCTCAAGCTATAGCCCCAGCCCTATTTTTTATTCTTTCTTTCTTTATTTTTTCGGTACTAGGGATTGAACTCAGGGGCATTCTACCTCTGAGCTATACCCCTAGCCCTATTTTTTATTCTTTATTTTGAAACAGTGTCTCACTAAGTTGCAGAGGGCCTCACTACGCAGCTGAGGCTGGCCACGAACCCAGATCCTCCGGTCTCAGCCTCCCAAATGCTGGGATTACAAGTATGCGCCACCACGCCCGGCACAATTGTTTTTGTGAAATATTAAATATAGATTTTGTACTACTAAATCTATGGGTCTATTAATCTCCAGATTCAAGGGGAGATGGTAAGGAAGAGGGCAAAGGATGTGTGCTGATTCTGAACATATATGGTCATATTGAAGCCTCTGCTCAGGTCAGGATTAACAAGTGTGATTGCCTTTTATGGAGAAGGAATCTGAGGCTCAGAGAGGTTAAGAAACTTGCCCAAGGCCACATAGCTTGTAAGTGGCAGATATGGGGTTGGAGCCAGGTATTTGCAGCTCCAGGGTTTCAGATACCTGGAGTGAGGGCTTAGGGAGAGTAGTGGATCTTAAAGACAAGGGCAGGGGCGATTCTCCTGCCAAGAGGAGCTGGTTCTTGGGCCACATCTCAAGACATGCTTGCTGGCAGGGCCCTAGAGCATATCAGAGCAGGGGGCAGTGGGGATCCCTA
The DNA here is from genome assembly GCA_004027655.1 of Graphiurus murinus. Lineage (NCBI taxonomy): Eukaryota > Metazoa > Chordata > Mammalia > Rodentia > Gliridae > Graphiurus > Graphiurus murinus. The sequence continues at coordinate 27,492 of PVLC010010265.1, read as the reverse complement.
CACAACAGGTCTGTAGGGACTTTCTGTGAAAGATGAACAAGGGCCCACCCAACTTCTTCAGGGCTGGTAGTCAGGGGCACTTACTGGCTGATTGTTTAAACCCCTTGGCAGAGTGGACGATGACATGGAGGAAGCCATAGAGTCCTGGAGACTCGTCGTCTGCAAGAGAGAAAAGGTCTCAGGGTAGAGGTGGTGAGAGGCTTGCCCCTTCCTCTACCCCTGGCTGGTAGGGAGGCTGATGGGTGAGATGTGGACAGTTTCGGGCCAACAGCACCACCTGGTGGTTGGTTAAAGAAGTGGTCAATGCCCACTGCTTCCTCCAGTGTGAGCTGCCCTAGAGAGTGCCGGGGTTTCTCTCATCTGCTCAGCCTGGGAGGCCAGCCCACACCTGCTATCCTGGCCAGATATTTAGTAGCATTCCCCAGGGATAGTCTCCCTCCCTCCCTCCCTCCCTTCCTTCCTTCCTTTTCAGTACTGGAGATTGAACCCAGGAGCACACTACCATTGAGCTACACCCCCAGCCCCTTTTGATTTTTTTATTTAGGGTCTCACTAAGTTGCCCAGGCTTGTCTCAAGTTTGGGATCCTCCTGTCTCAGCTTCCAGAGTAGCTGGGATTACAGGTGTGTGCCATCACACCCAGGCAGGGCTACTTTCCTTCCCTTTGAGTCCTGCCTATTTCATGGCTGCTCTCCTTAGTCTAACCTTACAAAGTGAAAACTAATATAAGCTACTCTGTTACGGAAAAGGCTCAGCTCTGTCTCCTGCTTGGGACTCAGCAGTCCTTGGATGATCCTGGCATGCTGAGGAAAGCCAGCCTGCAAAACCCCTTTCAGAGAGTAGACCCCCTTTCAGCACCAGGGACAGCCAGAATCCACCTGCTCTGAGCCAGCCTCCAGCTCTGATGACAGTTTCCCCTGCTCAAAATCTCCCAGAGGCCCTTCGGCTTACAGCATGACCTCTGAACTTGTTCACCTGGCATTCGAGGCCCTCCAGGAGCAGGTCCCTGAAAACTCCTTTTTATTTTGTGGCACTGGGGATTGAACTCAGGGGCATTCTACCTTCGAGCTATACCCCCAGCCCTATCAGCCCAATTTTTTTAATTATTTATTTTGAAACAGGGTCTCACTAAGTTGCGAGTGCCTCACTAGGTAGCTGAGGCTGGCCTCGAACCCCGATCCTCCGGTCTCAGCCTCCCAAATGCTGGGATTACAAGCATGTGCCACCACGCCTGGCTCCCTGGAAACTTCTTGACTTATTCCTCACATACTACTCCTATCCATCATCTCTACTCCCCACCCTCCGGGCTTTAGCCTTTCGCTTCCATTATCAGACTGCCTTGTGACTCAACATGACCCCAGTGCCCCATGGTTCTGGATTCGTTTCTCACACCAGATGGGGCTGAGGAGGCTGTAGGGCACCTGGAGATCCAGTGGGAAGCAACCTCCACTTAAGATCTCTGTGTATCTGGCAACAGAACAGTCCTGGCCCGGTTGAGCAAAGATTGGTCATTGGCAGCCAGGTATCTGGTCAGGTCCCTGCAGAGGGCCCCAGCAGTGCCCTGGGGGCTTGGGCCTGCTGGTTGGGCAACCTTGGGTTCCAGATTTTACCGTCTTTATTGCTGGTGACAGGGATGTTATGTACAGTCCGAAGCTTGAAACAGGATCCTGTGAGTACTTGGAGTTCCACTGAGCTCAGGACAAAGGCCTGGAGATCTGTAGGAGCAACCGAGAGAGGAAGGAGCACTAGGACAGATCTGCTAGGAGCTGCTAGGACCTGCTGCTCTCCCTTGGGGGCTGCTGCAGGAAAACAGCTTAGTTCTAGTGTAAGAATTGGGTCCTTGGGAGGGAAGGTGGGATGGAGGAAGGGAGGGGAAGACTTGTAGACACTTGCTTGGGCATAGTGGTAGGTGCTGTTAGAGGGGTAAGAGTAGGAAAATCTAAGTGAAGAGGTTCGAATTTTCATGGATGAGAGAGTGAGGGCAAGAGCAAGGGAGAATAACACAGAACCCTGAGCTCTGGGCCCAGACCTATCGCTCATTCAGCTTACGTCTTAAGCGAACCACTTAAATTCTTTGGGCCTCAATTGATCAGTAACATCAATTAAGGGCCACCTCCCCTGGCAACTTACAGGGTGGCTGTGGGGGCTGAGAGGGAAATACTAGGCATGGAGATGAGTGGAAATGCAAAAGGCCCCTCGTCGCCACAGACACCATCAGGGCAGTGTAGAGCAGGGAAGGACTTTACCCTTCTTCTGTAGTTTCTGAATTGCTTCTCTCCACTCTGACCTCTCATAGTCCGAGGACAGTAAAAACAGGTAGCTCTGAAGAGAGGAGATGAGAAGTCAGTGGGGTGGCAAGTCAGGCCAAGCATATTCCCAGATTGTGGGGCCCACACCAAAGCTCCCTCTTACCCAGGCACCCCTGTGTGCAGAGAAGCTGGGAGAGTGGAGGGGCCTCCTCTCTGGGAAGCCGGGTGACAGGAGTGACAATGCCAGTGATGGCCAGCAGAGGGCACTGGTTCTATACCAGCAGGGAGAGGGAGTCCAGGGCTGGAACCCTGGCAGCCTCACTGGGAAGTGGGGGCCCAAGTGCCCCATTCTCAGAGGTCAGGGCCAGGAGCCAGGGAGAATGGGCATCCCAGGACTAAGGAAGGGGGCCACCTCTGTCCCACCCCACCCTTCCTGACCTTTCCATTCCGATTGTGGATCCGAAATGGGATGGTGGGGGAATTAAGCAGCAGTAAGAACTCATTCTCAAACATCTTCTTCTTGAGGCGCTCGATGGCCCGGCTCTGCCCTTTGTTGGCTTTCTGCAGGGAACAGATGGTTTCCCTCACACTCAGACTCGACTTCTCACTCAGGGGCTCTAAGCACAAGATCCCTCTGTGTGTTAACTGTGTTTTTTATTTGACATCTTGGCAGGCCTGGCTGGGTGAGGAGAAGCCACTCCACTCAGGGCCAGCTAATCGCTAAGGCCATAAATGACTTCCGCAACACCTTTCCTATGCAAAGCTATCAATCCAAAGTCCCAATCTCCTAAGCCCCTTTAGAGAACTCTCACCTATAAGCCAGTATTTCCTCTGGCCCAAATCACCCAATCACCTAGGGCCGGAGACCAGGCAACTGGAGACCACTCCAAAGCCCAGAGGCCCTCCAACATTATTCAAACATAGTTTTTTTTTTTTTTGGTACTAGGGATTGAACCCAGGGGGTTCTACTTCTGAACCACATCCTCGGTCCTGTTTTATTTTTTATTTTGAAACACAGTCTTGCTAAGTTGCCTAGGCTGGCTTTGAACCTGTGATCCTCCTGTCTCAGCCTCCCAAGTACTAGGGTTATAGGCATGCACCATAGCACTTGACTCCTTTTTATTTTCTGCAGTACTGAGGAATCGAACTCAAGACATCATGTATGCTAGGCATGTACTCTACCACTGAGCTACAGCCCCAACTTGGCTCCTTTCATTTTAACTAGACTGATCACAGCCAGTGTTACGACAAAGTGGAGAATAGTAGCTCTCATATGTTGCTGGGGGAATGTAACTAGACACAACTTCTTCAGAGGTCAGTTTGTCAATGAAATGCACACGCTGTCTGCCCCAGCCTTGTCACTTGTAGAGAATTTCCCACAGAGACATGAGGGCAGTGACGTGCACTGCAAACCTGCCTCCTAAGGGTAAAGAATCAAAAATAATCCAAATACCCAAAAAAGCCGGGTATGGTGGCACAAGCTTGTAATCTCAGTACTTGGGAGCTAAGACTGGAGGATCTGGGTTCGAGGTCTGCCTCAGCTACTTAGTGAGGCCCTCTGCAACGTAGTGAGACCCTGTTTCAAATACAGAATAAAAAAAAAAAAAATAGGGCTGGGCGTGTAGCTATGCCCTGGGTTCATCCCCTAGTACTGCAAAAAAAAAAAAAAAAAAAAAAAAAAAAAAAAAAAAAAAAAAATCAAATACCTAAATACACTGCCATGCAGTCCAGCAATAGTGTACAACACTGCTGCTAAAAAAAAAATCTGATCGATCCAAAGAGCTCTAAGTTATGGTTATGTGAAAAGCTTAAAGAGTTCGAAAATAGCCAACTCTTGTCTCATTTTAAAAAATAATGTCTGTAGCCGGGCGTGGTGGCGCACGCTTGTAATCCCAGCATTTGGGAGGCTGAGACCAGAAGATACGGGTTCGGGGCCAGCCTCAGCTATTTAGTGAGGCCCTCTGCAACTTAGTGAGACCCTGTTTCAAAATAAAGAATAGAAAATAGGGCTGGGGGTATAGCTCGGAGGTAGAATGCCCCTGAGTTCAATCCCCAGTACCGAAAAAAAAAAGTCTGTATGTGTACACACACACACACACACACACACACACACACATACACGTGTGTGTCTGTATAGGTGCACACCTATATGCCTTCTTCAAGGGGCAGGAGCTCTGTCAGGTGTCTGACACACCCCCTATGGTTAGTGGGGCTCAGTAAGTATTGATCTGACTCGGAAGAAGGCCATGTCTGCATGCCTGGGGCGGAAGGAGGGCACAAGGCCCGGCTCAGAAACATACGCACAGGATGCCCTTGGAGTGGAGATGGTGGGGAAACAGGCTCAGCCAAAGGAGACCGGGGTCCCCTTCAGGAGGGGGACACCTGTGTTGGTCCAGCAGCTCCCTGAGGCAGATGTACCCCCAGCTGGGCCTTTAGTCCTAGGACATTTCCTTGCCCTAAACATCCTATAACTGTAGTCTTCTCTTCCTCTATTCAAAGAGAGAGAGATTTGAGTTAAAAGGCCATCTGGTTGTGTATTTCTTTTTTTCGGGGAGGGGGGCATATTGGGGATTGAACCCAGGGGCATTCTACTTCTGAGCTATGTCCCTAACCCTATTTTATTTTTTAGTTGGAAACAAGGTCTCACTGAGTTGGTGAGGGCCTCACTAAGTTGCTGAGGTTGTCCTTGAACCTGCAATTCTCCGGTCTCAGCCTCCCAAGTACTGGGATTACAGGAGTGTGCCACCATGCTCCTAATAGTTGAATATTAAGCACATATTTACGATGTGCTAAGTACTGGGGTACAGAACTGGAGAAAACAGCCCACTCTCTGGTGTTTCAGTTGTAGCAAGCAAGAGAAATGCTGACCAACTAATATAATCAGTACCATTAAAGCAAAGCCAAAGGTGAATGGCAGGAACCGAGAGCAGGCACCTAGCCCAGATCACGGAGGAGGCGGATGTCAGAGGAGGCTTTCCAGGGGAGAGGAGGTCAAGCTGAGCCTGGTGGGTGAGGAAGAGGGAGACCAGGCCAATGAGACCCCGCTAGGCCCTTCCTTCTGTTCACTGGGGAGGCTCCTCCAGTGGTGCCTTCCTCTAGCCACTGTTTTCAAATAAATTAATTTAAGGCTATATACTTTCCTCTGAACAGTGGTTTGGTTACATTCCATGGGGTTTGATATATACTACTCTCATTTTCATGCAGTTCTAAATAGTTTGCAATGTCTTCTTTAGCTTAAAAGTTTTAACTTTCCAGTTGTATAATTAACATTATAGTTGCTGGTTTCTAATTTTATTGCAGAGTAGTCTGTGACTATGACCTGTATGCTACTAATTTTTTAAAATTGTGATTTCCTTTATGGCCTAATGTAGGATAAATATTTGTGAATGGTCCACATACGACAAAAATCTCAGCACTCTGTCAAGGCACATATGTGTTTTTAGATCTCTCTCCCTATTTACTTGCCTACTTGATCTGTCAGTTTCTTTCTTTAGTTTGTTTGTTTTGATACTGGGGATTGAATTCAGGGGCATTCTGCCTCTGAGTTACACCCCATCCCTATTTTTTTTTATTTTGAAACAAGGTCTAAGTTGCTGAGTCTGGACTCAAACCTGTGATCCTCCTATCTCAGCCTGCCAAATACTGGGCTTACAGGCATGTGCCACTATGCCAGACAGTTTCTTTTTGTGTGTGTGTGGCACTACAGGTTGAACTGAGGGGCATTCTACCTCTAAGCTACATCCCCAGCCCTATTTTATTTTTTACTTTGAAACAAAGTCTCTCATTAAGTTGCTGAGGGCCTTGATACATCACTGAGGCTGGCCTCGAACCTGCAATCCTTCCATCTTAGCCTCCCAAGTACTAGGATTGTAGGTATGCACCACCACGCCTGGCTGATCTGTCAGTTTCTGAGAGGTCTCCCAGGCCTTTTCTCTTGAATGTGTCCTACTTTCTTTAGGAAGGCCTCCTTGTCCTTCCTCTTGCTTCCATTCTTCACAGTGTTCAACATACACTGTTCACCAGGAAACATTTCACAATGAAGCCCACTAAATTCTGAACACTCACTCCTGGGCCCTCCCTCCATCAGCTCAGAGCTAATCTGCCTTAGCTGTGGGCTTTCTCTTAGCACCTAGGCATTCACAGGCTCCTACTTTTATGTCTTGTCTTTCTTATCAGACGCTCAGACCTTATAACCTTCCCTCTCTCCAACTCCTCCAGCCTGGTCCCAGGCTTGCTGTCGGGCTCTGCTTACCTCCTTCTGGATTTCACTTTTGAGGGCCGAAATCTTCATTTTCATGTCCTCCAGCTCATGGTCCGGGAAGGGGTGCACCTGGGGGCTGGCCTCAGATTCCTCTGGGGATGGGAACACTAAGTCGGCCAGGGGGATGTACCACTTACAGTCATACTGCTGGTGCTTCCTGCAAATGAGCCGGGAAGAAGACATGAGCAGAGGGACGCTGACTCTTGAGCCTTGAACTGCTGGGCCCAGAACCAAGAAATGACCCAAAAGGGGTCTGCTGAGAACTCATCAGAGGCAAGAATGATCTCTGCCCTTGACGAGCTTGACTAGCAAACACGCGTGGAATGGGGAGAGCCGGGCTCTGGGCTCAGCCGGCAGTGAGGATGCACGTCCTTCGCTTTGCCAGTCTCCTGATCCAGTGCCACTGGTGTTTCTAAGTATCCCAAATCACTTGTGTTTCAAGAACAACCCTGTTGGTTGGGCTTACACTTTGCTACTTCCCACCTAATACCCTTCTCTAGCCTATTTATGTTTAGGTCCACATCCATTACCCTTTAGGTAGAGACGGGATACAGATGTTATTCTGAATGCCAACTCTGATTAACAGGGATCACACAGGGTACTGGATGGAAGATTATAAAACAATATTCAAATCTAGTGGGAAAGAGTGCTGTGGTTGATTAGTAATGTCTGCAATGGGCAAAGGACTGAAGGCAGAGGCACATATGCTTATTACTGTCATCTCTGCTTTCAAACTATCTCGAAGGTGATCTTGTTCCAGGGAGTCATGCCCTTTATGGAAGCTCATAATGACCTCTCCTCTGACTTCCTCTAAGACTTTAGATTTCTGCATCTCATCCTGGTCCCTTAGTACTGCAGTGAGCAGGTGGTTTGTCTCCTTGTATTGTAAGGCAGTGTACTTGGCACACAGTAGGTGATAAGTAAATGTAGGTAGAAGAACATGTGAATAAATACTGAATGGTCTTTTCTGCTCAAGGCCCAGAGCAGAATCACACTACTGAGATGGAGGTAGAATGGAGATTTCAAGTTACATTAGGGTTCAAATCTCATCTACTTCTAGCTGTGTGACCTTGGGCAACTTATCTACCTTCTCTGAGACTTTTTTTCTTATCTGTGAGATGGGGATACTAATAACCATTTTGTGGAGTTGTTGGGAAGATTAGAAATCATGTATTCAAAGCATTTGTCACAGCACCTGGCATGGCATAGGCCTCAATAAATGGTGGCAGATTTAATGAATATTCACAGAATTACAGCTAGCAACAATTTAGAGATGCCTAATAAAAGGAGAATGCTTAAGTAAATGATGGCATAGCCACTTGTAGCATCGTGCAAGAAAGTGAAATGATTATGAAGATTAGGCAGCAACAAGGAAACTGCTTATGACGTGAAATGGAAAAAGCAGAGCCCAAAATTAAGCATTCACTCTGATTACAATTACATGAAAAAACATAAGAAGGTTAAAAAAAAAGAAAATATAGCTGCAGGGGGTTGATGGCTATGTTGGGGTGGGTGACAGCTCTTTTCTGTAATGTTCTTCTATTATCTTTATGATTTAAGGCATTTATTTTTAGAAAAAGGCTATGTAGTAAAATAAAATTAATCAATACATTTTTAAAATGGAAAAAAAAGTACAGATTGCCCCAGGTTGCAGAGGGCTCCACAGGGGCAGGGTCTGGCTCCCGCTCTGGGACCCTCAACTCCCTCCTCCCACATACCCAGCGGAGGTCTTCTTCAGCTTGGCGCACAGCAGGACATCTGTAAAGAGGAAGACGTGCCGTAGCTTCCGGGAGCTCTCCGACATTTCCACCAGGAAGCCGTCCTTCACCAGCTGCCGTGTCTGAAGGAGATGCACCCCCCCACCCCCAGCCTGCTCAGAGGGAAGTACAGCTGAGGGCCCAGCCAGCCCTGGGAACACAGCCAGCTGGGGAGGGGCTGTACTGCCTGGTGGTTAAGAGCACTAGCTTTTTTATTTGGGGGGGGAGGTACTGGGGACTGAACCCAGGGACATTCTACCTCCGAGTCATACCCCCAGCCCTATTTTTTTTCCCCTTTAATTCTGAAAGAGTCTTGCTAGGTTGCTGAGAACCTGCGATCCTCCTATAAGAGTACTGGCTTTGGAGTCAAGGGCTTGAATCTTCTCAGCTGTGATCCCAGGCGAATTCCCTGACCTCACTAATCTCAGATTTATCATCTATACAACGGGGAGAATGTTACCTGCCTTATAAGGTAGAATCCATCACAGTGATGTGTATAAATGGCACAGTACTTGGCACATAATATATGACCAACAAATGGTAGCTTTGCACTTTCCCATAGCCCTCAGTAGCACCCCCAAAAGGACCCTAGTCCAGAATGACCTTGTTTCTCCAGCCTGAGCCATGGACACCTCCATTCTCAAAGCCCCTCCCAGTGGAACCTAAGAAGCTGATCTAGTTTCAGCTTCACCTTGACCTGAAGACCATGCAGTCCTGTTTATGCTACTCCTCAGTGGATTCTTCAACTACCCCCAGTGCATGGGAGACCCTGGACTTCCCTGAGTGGGGCTGCAGCAGCCTGGGGCCACCTCTAACCTGGGCTCCAGAAGGTCAGGAGCACTTTTCTGACTGCATGTGGGCTTTCTAGAGATTCCTGCCTGCCCTCCTCAGGGCCAGCGGGCTACTCAGCCTGGAGCTGTAACTTGCTCTCCAGCTTTCCCCGTGTGCACTGTATACCGTGTGACCCACATATGCTGCATATGTGGGTGAGCACGTTGAAAGGGTACAATTAAGACAACCTGAAAATGATGGTACTCTGAGCCTTCTGATGCTTGAGATATCCCTGGAGTAAAACAAACTAGTGACATCCTGGGGTGTTGTGAACCAGGGCTGGGAAACGCACACACAGCGTCATGCCCCATTAGTCACCCTCCAGACCCTGTCTCTCATTACTTCCCTTCCCCAGGGACAATGGAGGCTCATAAATATAACAAAGGGGCATAAACCCACTCAGCCTTCACTCCGAAATGCCACTTCATTATCTGTTGGACAGGAAGCACTGCATCTGGGCCAGGATGCTGACCCACGAGGGTCACTGTCCTTCTGATTCTTCACATTGCTTCTCCTCACCGGACTGGCCCCCACTCTTCCACCAAGAAGGGTCCCTGGGGGAGCTGCCGTGCCACATAGGTGCAGTGGACATTTCCGCAGCCTGGGCGGCCTCAGCTGGCACGATGGCTCACTCCCCAGCCCTGGCCCAAGCTGCTGGGTGCCTGACCCCTTGTCTCCTGGGGGTTTCCTGACAGTATCACACTGGTCAGAGAGGGGAATTTGCATTCAAACACTCAGTGGCCCAGCTTCTCTGGTATAGGGGTAAATGTGTGGGGCTAACAGCTTGATAGTCCAAGTACGGAATCCAATTCTTTTCTTTATTTTTTTGTGATACTGGGGATTGAACCCAGGGTCATTCTACCTCTGAGCTATGCCCCCAGTCTTATTTTTTATTCTTTATTTTGAAACAGGGTTTCACTAAGTTGCAGAGGGCCTCACTAAATAGCTGAGGCTGGCCGCAAACCTGTGATCCTCCTGTCTCAGCCTCCCAAGTACTGGGATTACAAGCGTGCGCCACCACGCCCGGCTCAGAATCCAATTCTAACATAGCTAAGGGACCTCATGCCAGAGCTGGAAGGATTATCCAGGTCTCATTTCCTCTCGCGCCTCATTGGGTTATCATGAAGTTTAATGAGACACTCAAAGCTCTTATCCCAGGACCCGAAATGCCACAGGTGGTCAAGGCAACCAAGGACCACAGACCTCCCCTTGGCTGGCGACAGGGGACAGGGGTGGAGAGGCCTGGGGCACACAGCAGTGATGCCCAGGTGTGAAGGAGAGTGGGAGACCTAGTCAGCCTCCTGCTCTGTAGCCTGGGCACGAGGCTGCGGAGGGTCCTGAGCTCACCTCCCCCTTGGGGGTAGTGACTGCAGTCCGGCGGGGGTCAATGTCTTCATTGATGCTGGACAGGAAGTTCTGGGAGATGCGGAGAGCATCCTGTAGCAGCGGGTAGTCTGGGTGGTCCACGGGTGTGTGCTTCAACAGATCCTGGGAAGGACAGGGGTTGGTCGGTTGGGGTGGGGGGAATGGCTCAGTGAGAAGATAATACTTATCTTCACCAGATAAACGTGGAAGGGGGAATTCAGGGATCCACACTCTAACCTGGCCATGCCTGTAAAGTCTGAACCGAAGATCAGAGTCAGAGCAGCCAGGGTGAGGGAGTTGTTTCCCTGTATTCCTGTTGCGGTCACGGCTCTGTCTACTTGGTGGCAGAGGCCAGTGTGGGAGAGACATCCCTTGCCCCGTATCACATCTGCTCCCAGGACCACGAGGCAGGGGATGGGGAAGCAGGAAGCGTCTGCCTCCTGGGGAGCATTTGGCCACATATCAAGCATAGCAGCCAAGCTATATTTAGGCCCTGGCCCCACTGGAATGGTCACCACAGGCCAGGCAGGTGCAGGAGGGGCCCGGGACCCTCTGGCCGGCTCCCCAGATGGTCTGTTTTCAGTGACTCCGGCACCTTCCCACCAAACTCGTAACCCCTCCCTGGCCATTCAGGAGCCTGACACTCACGTGTAACACCAGGGTGCTCCGAGTGACTCTGTCAATGGGCTTGTAGAGCAGAGCTGTTGGGGAAGGCAGGGAGGGAGACAGAACAATGAAATACAAGGGGCAACTCAAGACCTTGGAGACCAGCTTTATCCCCAACTGGAAGGAAGGAAGGAAGCCAAGTGGATTCCATGGCACCCTGAGCCTCCACTCTCACTCCCAGGGCAGGCCCAGCAACAGGAAGAGGCTGCCCAGGCTCCCCCCACCTCTGCCTCCACGTCTCACCCCCTATCAGACACAACTTCTTCCACAGCCATCTCCCAGGCCCGTCCTGGCCTGGCCTGGCTCAGAGCAGATGTTCCTCTACACATTCCCCTGCCTGGAATCATGGAACTGTATCTAGCCAGGCCCCACGATGGGGCTCGCCCAGGACTTCAGGGTGGAAGGGCACATGCTGTTTCTGCAGGAAGGATAGCTAGCGCCCCCCACCCCCCATGTCCATCAGTCTCATGCTTCTTCAGTCAAAGGCCTGGTACGGCCAGTTAGGAGCAGCAAGCTTCATTCTGACCCACATGTCTGGCCTCAACTCTATGAGGAAAGACCCTTATACATGCCCTTGAATCCCCAGACAGAATAGGAGAGGCTGGGGGACCAGGAGGCAGGCAGGCTGGATCTCCATAGAAAGTCTATTTTCAAACGCACCACAGCCTAATGGGCGAAGACGTCCTGATGGAATTCAGCTGGGGCCTTGCCTCTGGCAGTTCCCAGGAGGCTAGGAAAATGCAAGCTCAGCCTTGCCCCTGTGTGCCGCACCCCTCCATGACCCAGGCACCAAATGAAGATTGCCAGGATTCAGCAGGGACAGGTGGAAGCAGCAGCTGGAGGCCCAATATTTCCAAACATTCTTCCGGCAAGCAGCTGCACCCCACCCCTCCCAATATGGTAGTTCAGTGTTGGTCCTGCACCTGGATGTCCCAGTCTGTGGGCATGACCTTTGGCCTCCTGCCATAGAAACAGTAAGAGGCAGGGTGCTGGTCTGGGAAGGAGGTAACTGGGTGTCCCAAAGGATCAGGTTGTAACAGGTACCCAAGTCAGCACTCGTGCCCTAGCCAGCCCCCAAACCAAAGAGTCCCCCAGAATCCTAGACATAAATGCCCTAGGAATTGCTAAGCAGACACTCCAGGAAACAATCTGCTGGCTATGAAGAAGATACAGTCTCAGTGGTGTGCCAAGAGTTTCATCTGCAGTCTTTGCTTGGCTGGAGAAACTCTTAAAAGACACAGGTGATGCCCCCATGAACTAAACCCAGTCTCTGCAGTGTGAAATAGGATAGCAACATTTTCTAAGTGCTCCTTTGCTGACTCTGATGCGTAGCAATGGTTGAAAATCATTGCTTTATGCAAACACACTGTCCATGACTTATTTGTAGGCTTTCTTATCTGGCAATTTTTAGAGAGCCTCTCCATGGGCTGCTGCAGCTAGAATGGGCAGGACCGGGCTTGGGGTATCCTGGGACGGTCATGGCAAAGCCCAGTTAACAGCTCACTTCTGAGCTGCTTAAGGCACCCCATGCACCTGTGGCTCAGCCCATCTTCAGGGGGAATCTCACCCCGGAAGAACCCCAGAGACTCACAAGGAAGCACACATTCAGCAGACACCTACCAGGGTGGGCCCTGAGCTCCAGCCCCGGGGAAGCTGACACCACACTGTCAGCAACTCCAGGCTTTCTCAGGTCCCAGGGGAAAAGGTTCCTGGCTAAGCCCAGAGGTCTGCACAAATGGCGGGTTGGGTTTCAGAGGGGTTATTAATATGCCTGTAGTCACCTCGAGAGTCCACCTGACAGGGGTCATGGAATGTGTCCTGCAGCCTCAGCCTTCGCTGAGTAGGAGGAGGGCAACTGGGAGAAAAAGTAGGGAGAGGGAAGGACAGGGAGAGGCCCTGGGGCCATCAAACATGGAGGGGACCTGGAGAGGGAGGCGAGCCCAGTACTTTGCTCCCCAAAGCCTCTTCGTGCCTGCTCCCCCTAAGAATGAAGGGGAGGAGCTTACCCTTGCCCTAGAACTCCTGCCCCTTCCCTGTTCCCTGACTCCCACAGGATACTGCTCTCCCACTCCTCACCAGGCTGTCCTGCCTGGCAGACCCACCATCCAACAAGCTGCAGTGCTTGTCTCTCCGCCTCTTCAGGAAGCCTTCCCGGACCAGGACCTTTGCAAATGACACCCGCCACATTCGAGTCAGACCAGCAAGCTGGGTCTTTGTGCCCAATGGCGCTGAGCTAACTGCTTTACTGCCTTATGCGCATTATTTCCTGGGACTAAAAGGGGATGAGATTTTCACTAGCCCCACTTTACAGATGAGGAAACCAAGGCCCAGAGATGTTATGTAACTTGCTCACAATCACAGAGCTCTATGTGGTAGCTGGGTTTTGAATTTCTGTTTGCTCATGCTCCTCACGTTGAGCCACCTTCTTCCTCAGGAGAGGGCAGCCCCTTTAAGAACTCAGGGAACCACAGAAGGGTCCTTGTAAAGATTTGCCAGGGCCCGGGGGAGCTGAAGAGTCAGCTCCCGCATTCTGCACTCTGCACTTTGAAGCTGACTTCAAAGAACATTGTGGGGACCAAAGAAACCCTGAACTCCAGGTATGGGACCTGTTTCATGAAGACTAAGCTTCTTTTGGGGAGAGAAGAGGAAGCAAAGAGAGGACTCCCCCCTTTTTTTAAGAAAATAGAGCTGAGACTTGACCAACTCTTTGGCCAGACCAAAAGGAGCATGCCCCTCTGTTCTCTGAACAGGACACTTGCAAATCCAGCTCTCCTCTTGAACCCAGCCTAGGGGAATCAGAGAGGGGCAGGGGGCAACAGGGTGGCCTCTGCCCTGCGACTAGAGTGCCTGTATTTGTCCTGCTGGGGCTGCCGCAGAGAGGCTGCCTCCTGGGTGGCTTCTATCATGACTGGTCTTCTAAGGGGGCAGCCCAGGGAGGTGAGAGGACAGTGATTCTACATAGAGGCCTCTGGGAAACGACCCTCACCCATCATCTCACTTCCAGTAAAATGACTTCCCACCCCCCTAGCTCAGCCTTTAACAAGGAGCCTCAGGTTACCACGGAGATAGATAGGCAAGCAGAGTGATTGAGAGGGGTGCAGACAAAAAGCGCCTGGTGGGAGGGAAGAAGAATGTCCTAAAACCAGCCACCCGCCGCTCCAACACACATGGGTCCAGATCAGGTGGCCTGGGCAATACTCGCGCCTCATACCTGCCAAAGGCACCTTAGGTCACACCCGTAAGGCACTTCACGCCTTGGAGGGCAGGACCCACAAGCCTCTGGATACCTCCCTGCCTCGGCCTCTTAGAAGCAACAACTAGACTGACAGCCTGGGCCCCTGCCCTCTCCCTCCCCCCCCGCTGTGGAAGCGGTACAGAGGATGCTCTGGGTACCTTCCATTAAAGAGTGGGTGTGTGACCTTCACAAAGCAGCAGCCTGCCACACCCCCTCCCCCAAACTGACCGTCAGGCTGAGTGTGGAGACCCGGGCTTTGAGGGTCTCCGGAGGCTTGAAACAAACCCAAGAGCAGTCCCGTTGCTCCCTGCTCCCCCAGCAAGGTCCTGAGGCGGCAGCATGTGCACTGAGCACACAATACCCTCGCTGCTCAGCCGCCTCTCCTCCCTCCGGAAACAAAGAAACTCCCAACTTCTCCCTCCAGCCCGGGCCGGCACCCTCTTAGTTCAAGGTGCTGTGGTTCAGACGCTCTGCCCATCTCTGCCTGGCCTCCGCTGACCTTCCCCCTGGCCCCAGGATTATCCTGCCTGCAGGTGCAGCCTGTCACTTTCCTTCCTTAGTCTCTCCAGGAAGTTGCTCAAAGCCTCTCATGCACACCATGTTAAGCCACCAGTTTCCCACAGATCTAGGGAGGACCTGGCCCCTTCTAGCCCGGTCCTTCCATTTCAAAGCACTGAGCAGACCCCAGACTTCAACTCCAGGCTGGCTGCTGGCTGTGAGGAGGTCCAGCCACCTGCCCAATCTCCCTTCCCTGCAGCCCTCCAATCCTGCTGGCCACATTTCAGCCCGCTCCAGTCAGCCCCCAGGTGGTTTAAGACACACCACCTCCCATGGAAAGGCGGCAGGGTTACCATAGGTGCAGTTACAGCAGAAGCGAATGATGAGGAGGATTTCCATGGCAGCCTCTGTCCCTGCAGCAGGGGCTTGCAGCCATCGCTCCCGGCTCCTGGCTCCCGGCTCCCCTCAGCAGCCCGGCCACTCGGCCACCTTGCTGGCTTCTGCTGCACAGCCTCCAGAATCAAGCAGCAGCTTCCTTCCGAGTGCTCTTCCAGCAAGCAAGGGGGAGGGCGGGAGGCGCGTGGAGAGGCGGGAGGAGGGAGGGAGGAGGGACCAAGCGCCTGCTGGCATCCTAAGGAGGAGCACGTTTGTAGCTGGCCAGCTGCCTGGGGAGAGGCTGGATTCCTCGTGTGTGTGTGTGTGTGTGTGTGTGTGTGTGTGTGTGTGTACACGCACGCACACAATCTCTCTCTCTCTTATGTGCACACACAAGCAGGGAGGGCATCACATTCACACAAGTCTGTACTTCACAAAACCAGACAAAGGCAGGCGACTAGCCCCGTCCCCAAGTACCTTCCATGGTGACTGACGTGTGGCTGTCCTTGGAGTCCTTGGGCCCTTTCACTTTGAGTTCCTGCCAGAAGGAGGAGAGGAGTCACTACCTGGGCTGTTCCCCCCCCCCCCACACACACACCGTGAGCAGAGCAGGAAGAAGGGCTCTGAAACCCAGGGGAGCAAACTCAGGAGACAAAGGAGGCCCACAAAGGAGGCATGGCTGCCTCCACCTCGCCACCTAGATTCCCCCAAGCCTCCTAAATACAGAGGCTAGGGTACAGGCAAGTGGGGGACTCTGGGTACCAGAGTCAGGACTAGTTGCTAAGAAGTGCTAGGTAATGGGAAGTCCCACACTTGTCCCTGAAGCTCCTCCCCAGCAACTCCTGAGACTGAGCTTGGCAAGAGCAGGACCCCCACCCCCGGCAGCCACTACTCAGGGTGTAGGCATGGGGCCCGGAGGCAAGGCTGGAGTGGAGAGGCACCAGGTGTGCCGGCAGGGGGACGCAGGGAGGAGGATGGCCTGGGCCAGAGATGCTAGCTCCTTGGCCTCCGCTCTCCCCACATAGGTGGAACTCACCCAGCCCCCAGCCCACCTGGCACTCCCCACTACCCGTGCCTGTTCTGAGCACCAGAGAGGAGACTGCAAGGGAGGAAGAACCACCACCACTCCCAGAGTCCCCGCAAGTGACCCGGGAATGAGTACTGGAAACAGACTCCACAGACAGCTTTAGAGTGAGAGGTGTCCCAGCCCTTGCTAACGGGATGGTGTGGCCTGCAATTGGAGCTAACCGCAGTCTCCACTTGGCAGGCTGAGTGCACAGAGCCTGGGGGGCAGTGTCCCCAGAAGGCAGGGGGTGAGGTGAGGCCAAGGTCAGGCACCCAGGTGATTCTGCCTGTTCTGCCTGGGGGAAGGAAAGGTCCAGACTGCAGAAGCTCATTTCCTACTCCAATTGTTTCTAGACAGAGAAAACCCCCAGGGACTGAGCACTTGGGTGCGTGCGTGCGTGTGTGTATGTGTGTGTGTGTGTGTGTGTGTGTGTGTGTGTGTGTGTGTGTGTGTGTGTGTGTAACTCAGCTTCTCCAGGCTGCATCTCTTGTTGGTGCCCAGATTCCCAGCTTTAGGGAATTTTGTTCCACGCCCCCCTCCAATGCAGCCTAGAGGTATGAAATCACTCCTGCTGCAGAGAAGGGCCTAATTGCAGTAATTAAGTGGCAGTGCCAGCAGGAAGCGACAGCGTCATCAAGTGAGTCAGGATGAGCAGCCGCCTGGCAGAGGGCCAGTGGCCTGGCTCTGCCCTCTGGGACGAGTAGACTTTGAGAGGGGCTTATACATGGGTGCGGAGGTTTCTGCCCATGCCCAGAGAATGGGCAAGCAGCCCAGGCTAAGAGGGGGAAACCACTCTCTCTAGACACTCTCTGGGCTGTGCTGACCCTGGGGACCTAAGCAGCCCTGACAGGGCCACTCTGTACTCAGATGGGGGGAGTGCCGTTTGTTCCCAGTAGCTGTGAGCTGTGAGGAGAAACACCACTTCTCCAGCCTCATGACTCCACAGAGAGGGACTTTCCCACCCAGGCAGAGGGTGACTCATTTGATCCATGGGTTTAGGAGAAGGAACTAAGCCCAGGCCTCCTCTCTCCTGCACCCTGAGTTACAGAGGTAGGCTCTGCCCCCATTGTGGGGAGGAATCTGTGGCTTCCCATTCCTGCCAAGGACTCAACAGATACATTTACTTCCAGAAGTGAAATGTTAGCAAGCCCCATGTGGCTGTAGATCCAATCCCACCCTTTCTAATCTGGCCTTGTCTAATAACCAAGCTGACATTTTCATCTCTATCTGTCCAACTCCTCTGCAGCCTCTCAGGAGATTCCACACTTGGACTTAATCTGTAACCCCAATAGTTTCAGGAAAACGATCCTGTGTTTCAACAACTTTTCTGGCATCAGAGCTAAGACAAGGAAAGCAAAGAGCCAACAAGGCCTTTAAGGCAGGACTTGCAAAACTGTAAAAGTATGGCCCCCTCCCCAGATGCAGAGGTTCTCATGCCCTGAGCTTGGAGCAGGGTGTTCCCTAAAAGGCCAGTGGCTTAGGGGTGTCACTGGGGTCTTTTTTTAATAAAAAATGAGCTGGGCCAATGTCCTGAATCATCCTAGAGCATCATCCCCTCCCCGCCACTTCCTGGGTAGAAATGCCAATGGCAGACGATGCCACACCTCTGCTGTGCAGAGGAGAAAGAGGAGAAAGTTTAGCTGCAGTAGCAGTGAGAGGCAAGTCCCTAGCCAGAGGGTCTAGTGGCCCTTGCTGTCTGTTTGTGAGATTGCAGAGTCTTAGACTTGGCAAGGATCTTAAAAGTACCTAGTCTAGACTTTCTCAAATCTTCCTGATAGTAAAAACCATCCAGGAGCTTGTTGGAATACAAACTTTTGGGCCCTACCCCAAGACTTCTGAATTAGAAGCTCCGAGGAAGGTGCCTGGAGATCTGTATTTTTCCCCCCCAGTACTAGGGATTGAACCTAGGGACTTTTTACACCAAGTTACACCCCTAGTCCTATTTTCTACTCTTTATTTGAAACAGGGTCTCACTAAGATGCAGAGAGCCTCACTAAGTAGTTGAGGCTGGCCACGAACCCGGATCCTCCACTCTCAGCCCCCTAAGTACTGGGATCACAAGAGTACGCCACCACGCCTGGCTTTAGAGATCTGTATTTTGAACGGTGTGCCAGTAATGCTTATCCAGCAAGTCTGAAATTAGCTGAACAGGTCCAAACAGCTCATTCTACAGGTGAGGAAACAAAGGTTAAGAGAAGGGAAGTGACTTGCTCAAGGTCACCACAGCATGGGAGAATACTGCCCTTTTTTTTTTTCCTGCCTCCTCTGTTCCTCTCTCTAACCTGAAATGGAATTAAAAAAAAAAAAAACCACTGATATTCTTATATTAAAAGGGGCAAGAAAGCAAATGTCAGGTTAAGCATTACCCATGAGGCAAACAGCTTCCTTGACCAGAAAGCAAAGGAGGAAACCTGCAAAGGCTGGAAGGCTCCCAGCTGCCCCCAGGACCTGGGGTTGTTGGGTGGCTGTGTGGGAGCTGCTGCCTACCTCCGAGATCTTCTGGAACTGGTTGTTGGACTGGCTGCACTTCTCAGCTGTCTCCAGAGCGACTTTATAGTTATCCACAAATGCTTTGTACACGCCAAGCTGGCTGGCCTGCAGGGAGGAGACAGAATGGAGAGAGGAGGGTAGAGTGGGATGGGGAGAGGATTAGTGAATGGATGAAAGCTTAACCAGAGCTTCTGGAGCTCCCAAGCACTCAGAACCTCTAACTCAGCTCCAAAGGGCTTGTGGCCACGAGAGGCAAAGATGAACACATTACAGTATCCCTTTGAACTTGACAGTTTCCATGGAAACTGGCTCAGCCAATAAGGTGCTGGGGGAGGCAGGGCAGGGCCTTTGATGATATCCGGGAAATTCGACTCATCATTTGGCTTTCTTTTCTTTTTTTAAAATTTTTGTGGTACTGGGGATGAAACCCAGGGGCACTCTACTGCTGAGCTACACCCCCAGCCCTATTTTATTGTTTATATGGAAACCAGATCTCACTAAATTGTGGAGGGCCTCACTAAGCTGCTGAGTCTGGCCTCAAACCTGAGACCCTTCTGTCTTAGTCTCCCAAGTACTGGGCTTACAAATGTGCACCACCACGCCTGGCTCTAGTAAATCCATTTCTAATAGAAACCATAGCACTATGCTGTCCAATGCAGGGGCTATGAGCTACATGTGGTGACTAAACACCTGCAACATAAGCAGTGCAGACTGAGAAGTGCTGCCTGTGTAAAAGCCACACTGGATTTCAAAGACCTAGTATGTAAAAGAGGATGTCAATGATCTTGTGGTTGCTTTTTGTTTCAGACACTGGTGATTGAATGCAGGAGTGCTCTACCACTAAGTGACATTCCCAATCCTTTTATTTTTTATTTTGAGTACTTATTTAATTAACTTATTTATTTGGTACTAGAAACTAAACCCAGGGACATTCTACCTCTGAGCTACACCTCCAGTCCTTTTTACCTTTTATTTTTTTTTATTTTTATTTTTATTTTTTTTGCGGTACTGGGGATTGAACTCAGGGGCATTCTATCTCTGAGCTACACCCCCAGCCCTATTTTTCATTCTTTATTTTGAAACCAAGTCTCACTAAGTTGCGGAGTGCCTCACTAGGTAGCTGAGGCTGGCCGAGAACCCGGATCCTCCGGTCTCAGCCTCCCGAATGCTGGGATTACAAGCGTGCGCCACCACGCCCGGCTTCCTTTTTACCTTTTATTTTGAAACAAGGTTTCGTTAACTTGCTGAGAGTCTCATCTCACTAAATTGCTGAGGTTGGCCTCAAACCTGCGATCCTCTTGTCTGTAGCCTTCCAAGTACTGAGATTACAGGTGTATACCACCACACCCAGCTTGCTAAATTGCTCAGACTGACCTGGAACTTGCCAACTTTCTGCCCTGGCTTCCCAAGTTGCTCCCAAGTTGGAATTAGAGGAGTGTGCCACCATGCCCAAGAATCTTGTTAATTTTTAAAAACGGATTAGATGTTAAAATGACAATATTTGGAACTGTTAGGATAAATAAAATGTATTCTTAAGATTAATTTTACCTTTTTTTGTTTGTTTGTTTACTGAGACAGGGTCTTGCTATGCTGCCCTGGTTGGCCTTGAACTCCTGGGCTCAAGTGATCCTCCTGCCTCAGTCTTCAGAGTAACTGCAATCCTCTGCAAGCTACATCCCCAGCCCTAATTTCACTTTTTAAAAATGTGGCTACTAGGTCTGAGGGTACAGCTCAGTGATAGAGCACTTGCCTAGTATGTGTGAGGCCTTGGGTTCAATCCCCAGCACTCCCTCCCCAAAAAAGTTACTAAAACATTTTAAATTATGTATTAAACCATAATTTATTTAAATTATGTATTAAAACACAACTTATTTCTGTTGGATAGCACTGCTCTTTAAAAGCCTGTATGTGCTCAAGAAGATATAAACATGGATACTCACTGCCTCTCTCTTCTTCCTTATAGTGAAAAGATTGGAAATAAATACTCATAAATATAGGAACCCAGACATAAACAGCAGTTAAGATGAATGAACTAGATTTATATGGAGCAGCACCAACATGTTTTAAAGGAAATGTTGATTGAATTACAAAATGTGATATACATATAAACATATGCACATTTTAAATGCAGTGTCATAAAGATATAAAGAGTAATAGCTGCTTCAAAAGAAAAAAGGGGAAAAGAGACTTCACCTTCATTTCATTTCATATATGTATATATATGTATAATTTTTTAAATTTATATTTATTGAAAAGTTTGCCAACCAGGCATGGTGGCACACACCATGTAATTCCAGTACTTGGGAGGCTGAGACAGGAGGATTGCAAGTTCAAGACCAGCCTCTGCAACTTAGTGAGACTTTCAGCAACTTAGCAAGATCCTGTTTCAAAACAACAAAAGCCAGGCGGGGTGGCGCACGCTTGTAATCCCAGCATTTGGGAGGCTGAGACCAGAGGATCTGGGTTCTCGGCCAGCCTCAGCTACCTAGTGAGGCACTCCGCAACGTAGTGAGACCCTATTTCAAAATAAAGAATAAAAAATAGGGCTGGGGGTATAGCTTGGAGGTAGAATGTCCCTGAGTTCAATCCCCAGTACTGCAAACAAACAAACAAACAAACAAAAAACAAGATACTAAAAAAGGGCTGAGGGTATAGTTTGGAGGTAGAATGCCTCTAGGCTGAATCCCCAATATAGGAAGGAAGGAAGGAAGAATGGAAGGAAGGAAGGAAGGAAAGGAGGGAGGGAGGGAGGGAGGGGTGTAGCTCAGTGGTATAGCACATGTCCAGCAGGTGTGAGGCCCTGGGATTAATCCCCAACAACACACACACACACACACACACACACACACACACACACACACTTATGGTATTTATCTTTCATTCTTAACATCTGTTAATTCTGGGCGATGCATACACAGTTGTCTGCTATTATTCTTTAGATTTTTTTGCAATGAAGTAGCAAGGGGATGCAGCTGCTGCTGGGCTTCTTCAGTGGCTTCTGCTTCCCATCAAGGTGCTGGGGAAAGTGGGCTGTCTCAAAACCCCAGTCTAGACCACTCTGCTCCTGGCCATATCAGCCAGGTCTAGAGCCTCCCAGGGCAGAGAAGGAGCACTGCATGGGAGCTGTGGGACTGGGGAACAGGAAAGTGAGAGTAGAGAGTGAAAATGAAGATGCTTTGGGAGAAGCCAAGGCCACAGCAGTGCAGGTCTCAGCCCTCAGGTGCTGGACTTTCCAAATAGGAAGATCCTGGGGAAGGGGCAGAAAGAGGTGGAGTCTGTGTCCTTTTCCAGGGGAATCCTGGCCATCAGTGCCCCCAAGCTACAGGAGGTGTGCTAGAGAGCTGCTTCCTAAGCCAGAGTGCAAAGCAATGAGTCTTCTTCCAGGAAAAGGCTTCTCTGTGTCCCCACTCCCATGAGAAGGATAGAGCCCGGGCACCTGGGTTAGCATGCCACTTTCTCCTGAGCTAGGAGCAGGAGCCACTTGTGCACAGGCATGTGTGCAGGGGCCACCAGCCATCCTGGGAACAGCCATCTCAGTCACCTTAAGCTGGAGGCCCAGAGGCCTGGCCTGCCGGGGTCATTAACTGGAAAGAGGAGGTTGCTTGGAAACAGCAGCTTGGCACTGGAGTGATCTCATAAAACAAACAGCAGAGATGCTAATTCCCTTCTCTTAGAAATGAATAATCAAATACTCAGAGGCCAGCTGAAAATAAACTGCCTCCAGATGCCCAGCCTGCCCTGGCTCCACCCACGACCTGCCCAGCCTGCAGCCCTGGGGCTTCCGACATTAGTTCATGATGCTGGGGGTGGGTAGCAAATTCATAACTAGGCCTATGGAGCTGAGGCCAAAACAGTGGACCCTGGTGACAGCAGGGTCCAAGTAATAAAGATAATCAGAACAGTTTTTCCACCACCCTCTAGCTACTTGCCCTCCCACCCCTGGTTTGCTCCCTTCTGAGGAAAGGCTGCCCCAAGTCAATCAGTGTAGACTCCTGGGACCAGGGAGAGGTGCCTGGGTATTCACCATCAGTGCACCAGGAGAAACATCTGGATCCACTAGAACCAGAAGCATGGTATTCCCTTGAAATGATGTCTTTTGGATGCCTGTTCCTAAAAACAGTAACAATCACCACAGCATGCTGGCGTGGTGGCACATGACTGTTATGCCAGTACTTGGGAGGCCAAGATAGGAGGACCACAGGTTCAAGGTCAGCCTCAGCAATTTATTGAGGCTCTCAGCAACTTAGACTCTGTTTCAAAATGAAAAATAAAATACGACTGGGGGTGTAGCTCAGAGATAGAATGCCCCTGGGTTCAATCCCCAGAACTAAAACCAACCAACCAAACAACAGCAGTAATAATGATAGCTAACCATTGAGCATTTACTAATTTACAATCTCCCAGGCTCTGTTCTGAGCACCTAATGGGTATTAACTCATTCCTTGCAACAATCCAATGAGGTAAATACTATTATTACCCTTATTTTACAGAGGAGGAAGCTGAGTCAGAGAAGCAGGGTAAGCTGTCCAGTCCCAGCATCATGTGTGTCAGAGCTGGGACCAAACCCCAGCTGTATCCTGGCTCTAGACACTCTGCTCAACTCCACAACACCGCTGGTCTTAAAAAAAAAACAACAACAACAAAAAACCAGGGCTCTTGGGACACAGGTATCTCTTTGAAAGCTCAAGTTCTCCCCAGTCCAATGGCCAAGGCCAGGGCACATTCATTCAACCATTCACTCGTGGTTCTGGGGTCTAATGAGAAGAAAATGCAGCGTGTTCTCCTGGAGCTAATGGTTTTAGGGAGACTGGTAGTTATAAATGCTCACGAGGGATGAGCGCAGGGGCTGGGGAAGGCTTCTCTAAGGAGGTCACTGCTAGTGTGAGAACCCACCAAGAGAAGCCAACAGGATGGGGAAGGTCGTGCTAGGCAGAGGGAGCCGCAAATACACAGAGGGAAGAAAGGGCCCGCAGTGTGAACTAAGCCAGACAGCCCTGTGTCGGGGGAGGGGGCCATAGTAGAAGTTGGAGGCTAGGGGTGGGCTAGGTGGGCCAGCCTGCAAAGGGTCTTGCAAGTACTTTGCCAATGGGCAAGAGGGAGCTACTGGCAGGACAGAGCAGAGGAGAAGCAAGGTCTGGTCAGAGTTGAGAAGACTTTCCTGCTAGTAGCAATGGGGATGGCAGGAGCAGGAGCAGGTCTGGAGGCAGCGGCCACTACGAGGCCACGGCAAGTATCCAGGAGAGGGTCCACAGTGGTGTAGAGGAAGGGCATCAGAAGGGGCGGAGAAGGCCGGGGTTGGTGGTGCCTGCCTATAATCCCAGTACTTGGGAGGCTGAGACAAGAGGATCACAGGTTCTAGGACAGCCTCAGGAAGTATTGAGACTCTCAGCAACCTAGTGAGAGCCTGTTTCCAAATAAAAATAAAATAGGGCTGGGGGTATGTCTTGGAGGTAGAATGCCCCTGGGTTCAATCCCCAGCAACAGGAAGAAGAAGGAGAAGAAGAAGAAAAGGAAGAGGAGGAGGAGGAGGAAAAGGAGAAGGAGGAGATGGAGGAGGAGGAGGAGGAAGAGGAAGAGGAGGCAGAGAGAAGTAGGTAGCTATGAGGGACATCAAAGAAGTAGACTCCATGGGATGTAGAGATGAGGGAGAAGGGAGGTGGGTGGGAGCAGGCCGAGGAGAAGGCCACTAAGGATAAGTCCGAGGTGCCTCCAAGATAAAGCAGAAAGAAGAGCAGGTAACTTCAGAGCATGCTCAGCTAGAGGCCCTAGGAGTGTCCAACATGAGTCTTCTCCAGGGTGAGAAATGCAGAGCCTGTCCATTCAACCAGTCACACCAAGATGCACTAGGGCCTGCAAGTGGACAGGTACGATGACAGACAATAACTCAGGACCAGTCTGTGGTCTCAGACTCTTTCTCAATGCCTGAGTTGAGAGGAAAATGAAGCCTGTCATCCCTGCTTGTTCACACCAAGAAGCAGAGGTGCCGTTCCCCACTTCCTGTCATTCACACTCATGGACTCCCAGGCTCCTCCTCACCGGCTGGGAGCCTCTAGGGGTCTGACCTGGGGGTCTTCCAGGAAATAGAGGCAAAGCTAGGGGAGAAGGTGTCGCAAAAGCCCTGGGAACTGGAAGACTTCTGCAAGACTCTCCCAGCACTAGTGTATACTCCTCATCCCCTTCCTTTCCCTGCTGGGGCCGGGTTCTCAGCACTTTCTGCTTTGAGGACCTCAGCAGACGACCATTAGCTGACACTGTCTTCATTGTTGCCACATTTTCCTGAGGTGAATACCTGAAGTCTCAGGTGAGCAGTCCTTGACCCCAAGTCTGGCACATGCTTCTCTGTCCACAGAGAGATGGGGAACCCAAAGCTTGGCAGGGTGGGGCTTCATTGATTCCAGGGCTAGTTCAAAGAGCCCTCATGGAGAGGGAAGAGACTCTCTCAGAAGCACCCACATACACAGCCCATTCCTACCATGCCCAGAAGTGTGCCCAGGGCTTCACGAGGGGACCTGGCCCAGATGCCCCAAAAGGCAGAGGCCCAGGTTTGTCTCCAGCCCTGAGATGACCCAAGCCTTTGAGAATGCCAAGTGGGCTGGGGCTGTCAGTCCTCTCCCAATACCACCAGCTCCACCGAGGCCTCAGTGGGAGACTCACCAGCTTCTGGAAGAGGTGGCCCATGGTGACCTGGCTGTCCCACTGCTGCACCTTGGGGCAGAGGTTGTCGTAGAACTCCTTGTGGATCTCGTAGATGTCCTGGATCTTGTAGAAGATGGTCTCAATCTGCTGAATAGTGAGCACGGGCTGGGAGGTGGTGGCTGTGGCCTTCAGGGGTTTCATGGGCTGGGAGAGGAAGGGAAAGAAAGAGTAGAGGCAGGGGGTAAATAAGTCAGAGTGTCAGCAGGGCTGGGGCAGATTGTGGTACTGACTAGGGCTTTGTACCTCCCAAATCTTGCCTAGACAAGGTCACCAAAGGCAGAGAACCCGAAACGTGGTTTGTACCTTGGAGCTGCCATCACAGGTCTCAACAAGCCAGATGCAAGGAGACCTGGCCTGGCAGCCAGAGCACACCCCCGGGCCCATTTGAGCTCACAGCATGGGTTTACTGGCTGGTTTAAGAGGATCTGTATCTCTCTTCCTCAATGGCCTCATGTCTTGAGCCATAGCTTCCTTGACACATTTCAATGGAAGGGAGGGTCATCTGGGAACCCAACTGCTCAGCTGTTTCATGAAACAGAATGTGATTCTAGGACTTGGGGCAGAATCTCGAGGACTCAGGACCAGCTCGGATTCACTGATTTCAGGTTCCTTTCACTTAGTACAGGGAGAGGGGCAGGTAGCACACATGCCATCCTCTTGCTTCCCACACCCATGGCAGACATTGCTAAGTGATCAGGATAATTTTTCCCACTGAGCACGGCTGTGGTCTCAGACTCTTTCTCAATGCCTGAGTTGAGAGGAAAATGAAACCTAACTGTCATCCCTGCTTGTTCACACCAAGGTGCACCAGGGCCTGCAAGCGGACAGGTGCAATGACAGACAATAACTCAGGACCATCTCCCAACACTGTCTGGGATAATTGGGTTTGGGTGAATGCTCATTGGTATGATCCTCTGCATTTTCTAAATTACTTCCTCTATACAGGATCCATTGGAGGGGCCCGAGTTGCCACAGAGTCCCAGAGCCACTCATCCTTGTCCTGCCTTGATGCAGTCCCCACCACAGCTGGAATAAAGGAAAATGGGCAGGGAGGCAGTCCCAGGAAGGCAAAGGGGATACGATTTCTCAGAAGCTGCTGGGAAAGCAAGCACGCATCTGTCACCCCCTCAAAGAAAGACGAGGCACATCGGCCCTGCTTCCTCCTAAACTTCCTACTGTCTACAAAAGGGGAAGAAAAGGCCGCTGGCCAGCGGTCAGTCACATGGACAGGCCTGTGCTGGGGGCATTAGATGGTTCTCACACAAGTCTGAGGATCTTTGCTTCTACCCTTGATTTCATGTTGGGGGAGGGAGAGGGCTGGCCCTGGTCCTGAATATAGTAGTTACTTTTATCTGGTGAAGCCTCATATATAGGCTTTGGGAGCAGGAGGAGCTAAAAGGTCAGGTAACCCTCACTGAGCTTTGACCCAGGACTGCTACTCTGCCAAAGGACTAGTATATCAGTTACCTCCTCACTCCTCCCAGCTCCAGCTGCTGAGGGCAAGGGCGGGATCCTGGCTCTCCATTTTATCCTAGGAGAATTCTGAGAGAGAATCCCTGGGTGATCTCAACCCTGGCTCTTGCTTTCCCAGCCCAAGTGCTTCTCAGAAAGACAGGGCTAGGCATGTTCTGACTTTACACAGCCATGTCTGCGGTGTCCCCCAGCAACTGGCCTTTCGAAATAGGGGAAAGAAATCTGCCCACTTCCTCCACCTTCTGCCCCAGAAGGCCTGGTGGCTGCCAGACAAATTTGCTAACCTATCACCTTGGTCCTACTCACTGGGAGGAGGTGTCATTAACCTGTTTGACTGATAAGAAAGCTGAGATGCAGGACTGTGACCTCCAAAGCAAACTGCCAGAATGCCAGGCTAAGAGAGGAGAGCAAGCATAGCCCATTGATGGGGTGTGCTGTGGGCAATAGCCCCTGTACCCTGTGGTCCTAGCACAAGCAACAGATAAAACCTGAACCATGGCCCAGAGCCTGGGAGACGCAGAAATACAATGCA
>PVLC010010264.1:6547-51128 GCA_004027655.1 Graphiurus murinus | reverse complement strand
AAAAAAAAAAAAAAAAAGCCTGGTGTGTTGGTGCACTCTTGTAATCCCAGTGAGACCGGAGGACCCAGGTTTGCAGCCAGCCTCAGCTACTTAGTGAGGCTCTCCACAACTTAGTGAGACCCTGTTTCAAAATAAAGAATAAAAAAAAAAATACTGCATCTAGTCAAAACCCTCTCTAGAAAAAAAGGAAGTAGAATGTGGAAGCACAAATGCTCTAGGGGAAGAGACACCTGGTCTTGGGTCCGGGTACAAGAGAGTAGTACCTCACTCTTGCCACAGGAAAAAGAGTGATGCCCTCCACCTAGGGAATACCTCGGCACCCCCCCCCCCTTTTTTTTTCTCAAAGCCATCAAGGAACAGTGGTTGTTTGGCAGGTAACTGGAAGGTTTCTATTAGCATTCTCTAGCTACCCGGCCCCCTAGGTTAAACCTTACCTTATTTATATCAACTTTATGTACATCTTTTATCTTGAAGTAGCTCATAAATTCTTTGAGAATATTTCATGCTTTTTCATATTCTCAGTGTCCTGCTCCACTGTAAGCATTGGTTATTATTTTATTCATTGAATAAACACATTACTATTGCCTTAAAGTAGTAGTAGTCATAATATTATCAATAGTGATAACACTCGAAGCTATAGTTTACTGAGTAATAATAGAATACAGGTCAAGATCATGGATTCTATCCTCTCTAGGTTCTTATTCCAGCTACCACTTACCAGATATGTGGTTTTGGGCAAATGATTGTAACTTCTCTGTGCCTCAGTTATTGTGTAGTCTGGGTAAAACGATGGTACTCATCTCAAACAATTATTAAGAACATTATTTGAGTTAATGCATACTTTTGAATGTTTACAATAATGCCTCAGGCACAGAGTAAGTGCTATATAGAGTTAGCTATTTTTATCCAGGGCTGCTCTAAAGAGCTGACATTAATTCTATGTAATCCTCACCACTACCAGTTAAGGCAGAGATCTTTGTGTCCTTTCTATCAATGAGAGAACTGAAGCTTAGCAAGGCACAATGATTGATAAAGATGGGAGCTCCTGTTAGAGTGAGTCTTTGTGTGCAGGGAGGCTGATCGAAGTCTTGGTCTTTCCACTTGGCAGTGGCAACTTGAGGCTGAGGACTGTTCTGCACAATAAGCACCCCCACACTGAAAAGAGCAGACCCAAGAGTCCTGCTTAAATGACTGTTAGCATTTCTGTGCTAAAGACATAGCATTTGTTTTGCAAATGGGAGAAGGAATACTGCCTGCACATCCCATGCCAGCTATCAATCATATGCAGGACTTTGTTATACTTCTCACTTAATGGTCATAAAATTGCATTGTACATGTCAGGAAACCAAGGCTTGGAGAGGGCATGTAACTTAACCAAAGTCACACAGTAGACCCATTATTCAAACACAAGGCTGACTGGCTCTTTAATAAACCCTGTCTTTGAGTTTTTCCTAATTCTGGTTTAACCTTTCCATAGACTTAGTATCTATTTCATCTTTAGTCCTTTATTCAAGACTAAACTTACTCAAGTCAAAGAAAATTTCAAGCTGCTTATTTTTCAAAGAAAACTATCAAACCTGGAAAAATAAAAAGTGGAATCTGGCACACTTAAGAGGCCAGATTATGGAGCAGGGGCCCAGCCATATTTTGAGTTCACGACCAATCACAGAGCATGTGGAAGAAGATGCATGTTCACATTTGTTGAATGGATGAGTGGGCTGTCTTATTTGCAACTCCTTTTAAAAGGACACAGTTACTATAACTGTGAATATAGTTCTGGGTCTAGTCTCTTCTTTCCAGCCTCAATCTCTGTAGACACATATGACATCTGGTCACCCTGGGAATTATCACTAATATTTATTTCCATGCTGGGGCCCAAACTAGAGAATAAAACCATCCAAAATAAATAAATAAGCAATAAAGGAAATAACAGAAAGGTGAAAAGGGCATTCCTCATCCCTTATCCGGAATTGTTTGACATTTTATTTTGCAAAAGTGCCCCACCATACTTTACATAGGATCCAAGATCAGGGAAGGGTGTAAAATGAAACCACAAAGCCAGTGATCAAGAAAGCGGTGTGGTTCTTAGCAGCCTCCTCCAGGCATAGCCAACAGCCCTGCTTGTCCCCCTGTGCAGGTGTGGAGGTGGTTTTTCATTTCACCTTTTCAATGGGTAGTGGTTGCAATATAAAAGGGTTGGTGGTAGGGAAACCTTCAGTTTGAACCCACCTCATCTTCTGCCCCCATGTCAGATTAAAGGTTGAGTACCACTGCCACTTAGATTTTCACTTTCTTCTTCCTTTTTTTGACCCCCCCCCCAAATTTCTCTTGCTTTCCTGTGGGTCCGGTTACACAATTAAAAGGATGTCTTGCTGGGTGTGGTGGTGCATGCTTGCAATCCCAGTACTTGGGAGGCTGGGACAAGAGGATCACAGGTTTAAGACCAGCCTCAGCAACATAGTGAGACCCTGTTTCAAAATAAAAAATAAGCCGGGCGTGGTGGCGCACGCTTGTAATCCCAGCATTTGGGAGGCTGAGACCGGAGGATCCGGGTTCGTGGCCAGCCTCAGCTACCTAGTGAGGCACTCCGCAACTTAATGAGACCCTGTTTCAAAATAAAGAATAAAAAATAGGGCTGGGGGTGTAGCTCGGAGGTAGAATGCCCCTGAGTTCAATCCCCAGTACCGCAAAAAAAAAAAAAAAAAAAAAAAATGGGACTTGAGGTGTAGCTCAGAGGCAGAATGCCCCTGAGTTCAATCCCTAGTACCACAAAAATAAATAAATAAATAAATAAATAAATAAATAAATAAATAAATAAATAAATAAATCAGGCAGAGGTTGTAGCTTGAAGATAGAATGGGTTCAATCTCCAGTACCACAAAAACAAAACAAAACAACAACAACACAAAGGATACTTCTTGTATTTTAACTAGCATTTCTAGGAGTTTTGTAGTAGAGTGTTTTCCAGAATGCCTGGCCTACAGCAGTTCTAGAAACGAAATTCTGCACTGCCTTTCTCCCATCCCCCAAACAGGTCCTGTTCTCTCTCGGTCCAGGGTGGCTAGTTCACAGCATCACTGCGAGAGCTCCTTCAGGTCTGCCTCCCCTACTCTGTCTTCCTCCAGCCCACTATTCTACCTTTGGCTCCTGTCATCATTTTAAAATGCAGGTGTGGGCAGGCCATTTTTCTATTTAAAACTCTCTAAGGGATTCTCATGCTCTCAGGATAAAGTCAGAAACACCCAGGAGGATGTCTAAGAATTCCATGATGGGCTCCAATATATACCTGTAGCTACAGTGCTCACCCTCACTACTCCTGCCCACCAGGCTACTTTCTGCAGAAACCTGCCCTCCCCCCTTCCCTTCCTCAGGAAGCTACCTTGGTCTGGAGCACCCTCCTCCACTCCCTTTTATTAGCCAACTAGTCCTTTAGGGCTCGGCTTAGATATTACTGTTTCCAGAAGGTTCCCATCCCCACCTCCACTGTAGCATGGATCAAGGCCATGTCTGTCCCTGGCAACCTGCACTGGCTCCTGCAGGAACACTTGTGTATTCTTACTGGAGTTGTCTCCCTTCTCTCTTCCCCTCTGTTTCCAGGACTTAAATTATAAAGTAAATTTCATTAACTGAATAACCTATATGTATATTTTAAACAAATGAAATGTAATTAATGTTAAGGTGTAACTATGCTCATTCACAAGGATTTCACTAAAAGCTCTTGTTTCAAATCAGTTTCAACTGCAACAACCACAAACACGATGGAGGTGAGTGTAGAAGCTAAAGTCAAACAAGGTTTTTGCTTATTTTCCTGTAAGATCACTACAGAAATCTTGAGGTCTTTGCTTGAAGAAGCAGCTATTTAAAATTTGGCCCTCTAAATATTTAATGCCGACTGATATTAACTCTCAGTTTTCTGTAATCAAGAGTTCTAAAGAATATGCCAGGCCAATTAAAAAGTTTCGCACATCAAATTTACCCTATAGGTTGCTAGTGTTAGATTTGTGCATATAGATCATGTTTGTGTCAAGTTTCATGTACATTTAAATTATGTTCTTTTTTTCTAAGTATTTAATTAAAGAAGCAATTATTTATCAGAAAGAAAAAAAAAAGAGTTCTAAAGTCAGGTTGAAATCACAGCTACTTCGGAGGCTGAGAAGGGAGGATCTCAAGTTCAGGGCCAGCCTTGGGCAACAGAGTAAGATTCCATCTCAAAAAAAAAAAAAAAAATTTACAAACATGTCTTCTCTTATATACAAATCTACATGTATTGGAGGCTGGGTGCACTGATGCGTGCCTATAATACTAGCAGGAGGATTGCAAGTTGCAGGCTAGCAAGGTAGTAAAAAGGCTTGGGCTATAGTTCAGTGGTTGAGTACTTCAAGGTCCTGGGTTCAATCTCCAGTACTAGGAAAAAAAAAAAAGAAAAAGAATGTATATACATAAAAATGTATGTATGTATGTATGAAACAGAATAGTTTCAAGGGAATACCATTAGTTTAAAATATGATAAATTAATGTCCATCAACTATAAAAGCACAGAGTTGTTTTTATTTATGGGGATATGCCCATCAATAACTTCTCCATCAAAACCAGAAAAATCTAAAATCGCTAAGGTTTAGTAAAAAGGCAGGGTATCACAGTATAAAGGTGCATTTGAGTTGCATCTGTCTTACTTGTACTGTTGATGATCCTTAGTGCTTCTCGTTTTGGCCATGAACCTTTCTGCCAACTTCTCTAGGTTCCGAGAATACTCTGTCTCAATTTCAGCCTTTTTCCGGAAGAAATCTTGCAGGTCCTGGAGGAGTTGAACTCGCATCTCCGTCTGCTGTTCAAGGCATTTTTGTTGTTCTACCAGCTGAGCTCGAATTTCTAGGGAAAGAAGAGAACCCATTTGATGATCTCATGAAAACTACTGAGGTGTACTACCCGACTGTGCAAGACATAGGAATAAATCCTACTATATAGTTAAAGTGCTGTGTCCACGTCAGTTCTTTAAATAAGCTATCTGCCGACCCTTTAAAGGTATAGACAAGACTCAGGAAAGAATGTAATAAATTAGAATAGAAATATGGGTCATATTTGTAATGCCACAAACATGCATGGAGTCATGAGGAAAAAAGTACCTTTCTCTCAATTCATAGCATGGGACATCTTTGGTAGCTGACACTTTCATTTTTTTCAGCAACATTTTACCTCAACCATCCCTTCTAGTGTGAATAGCAAAGAAATGGACATAATTTCTTTCAGACTTCTGAGCCACTACATTTATTTTCCAGTTGGCACATGCAGAGGCTGACATCTGGTAATTTTTATTTAGTACAAAAACTTCTCATTTGTAAAACGCATAGCTTCAGGGTTTACAGGAATGCTGTGCCTAAAAATAACTTTTTTCTATCCCCAAATAATCCATTCATAACAGGGAAACCCTCAGACTTCACTTCATTATTCTGCTCACAACCTCAAGGCCTGTTGCTGGGCCTTCACTTTTTATACAGTATTCAAACTAAAACACTTATCAGCACATACAATTGTGAAAGACTCTTTTGATGGTTTTAATACATTAGGAACACAATGGTTAGTCTTCTGGTGATTTAGCAAAAGCACAAAAGCAAAAATGTGGCATGCAAAAATATCTGTAAATGACAGTTACAAAGAAACGTGTGTTTTGGAAAATGAGATATAGTAACTAATAACTACTGACTTGTTTTTGTTCTAAGATCCAGGGCTGACCTCCAAAGACAAGAATATTAATTCTGCAAAACTTCTTTATTTCATTTTCCACAGTATCAATGCAAATTCCCTAAAAGAAGCCACTGAATCTTTTTTAAAGCTTTTAAAAAATACGTTCACTGCTGCATTGTAAATATACAACATAGTTAGATTCAAAGTGATACAATTATACAGCATAGAGAGATTAAAAGTGATACAAATGTATATGAACACATCATTTGATTTTACTCTGCATCTCAACCCATTCCTCCCTCTTCCTATGTTAGGGAGATTGGTAGTGATACCTTCATATATGAACATAACATTATTTGAACTGTTTCTTTCCTCAATCTTCCTTTTTCCCCCTTTTCCATTTCTCTCCCTAAATTCCCTTCCCCTATAGTTGTCTGAGCTGAGGGCACTGAATCTAATTCGATGGAGTTAGTAGAAATCGATGTCCAAATAACACTTCTTCAATTTCTCCCTATTATCCCTCCTCAAAAGAGGACTGAGCTGACCATATATACTCGTGAACTTGACCTGTTTAATCGAGCCCATTAACAGCAGGGCGGCCAACTTCTGAGAAGATAGGAAATTTGCTGAATTTTATGAGTTAATTATAATACAATGTTTATGATTCTACTAGTAGGCACTTGTATTACCCTGCGTCTTACAATGAGTGCATTGGAGTTGAAGGAGAGTAAATTCTTTATCTAAGAACTTCGGTTAGTAAGTGGTACCCCCCAGGGACCTCCAAGGATGAGCTGTTAGTCTGACTAACAACCATTTCCTGCCCTCCTTCCATCTGTCCAACATTTCTGAGCAGCTGTGCTGTGCCTGGCTTATATCCTAGCAAAGGACACCAGACCTCTGCCTTCCACAGAGTTACGCTCCAGGCAGTGCTGCTTCTGGGAGACCTGAGTGAAGACAGTGAAGCATTTCCCATGTCTTCTCTTGGTTTCTCAACCATGGATTGTGGGATTCCCTTATTAACTGCATAGAAGTGTGGCAGACACCAGGGTGAGCATGGTATCACAGCCTTTTAACTACCTCAGCATCTGGGTTTTAGTCAATCAGTAGGTGTTTTCCAATAGAGTATCATAATCAGCGTGCCTGACAAACTCTTCTCCCAAAAATACAGAGCTATTTTTGTGTCATAAAGAAAATAAATCAAGGGTGGGGGTATTTCTCGTTTAGGAATTCCAGAAAGTCTTTTGAGATGAAGTAATTTTAGCACATATTGCTGGGCTAAGAGAAAATAAATCAATCCTATTAGGCTATCAACTAGTTCTCCCACCCCCGTGGTGTGTGTGTGTGTGTGTGTGTGTGTGTGTGTGTGTGTGTGTGTGTGTGTGTGTGTGCTGTCTTTGAGCCAAATAGTAAATAAAAGTGGCTGAAAGAACAAATATCAATCTCAATAGAGATGCACACACACAAAAAAAGGCTTTCTTTTTGAGTCTCATTTTAAAGTATTCTTTTGCTTGCTGCTGTCAGGATTTAAAACTTACAACTAGGGTGTTCTGAAAAGGACTGGGTTTGAACAATTAAGTCCCCGGCTTCATTTTACAGGGAGTAGCTGTTAATTCATGTTATTGTAATTTTCCAATCGAAATAGGATGATTACAACAGTTTCAACAATAGTGAAAATGTAGGGGAACAGAATGTAGAGAATCTTTGTGAGATTATAAAATATGCTCCAAAATATGAAGAACAGGAGAACCATTCAGTTACTCTTCAAGAAAACTTTAGGGAAAATCAGGAAAAAAATGTTAAAGAAGATCATTTAAAGGTGATGCACGCTTGTAATCCTAGTACTTGGGAGGCTGAGACCAGAGGATCCAGGTTCATGGCCAGCCTCAACTACTTAGTGAGGCACTCCACAACTTAGTGAGACCCTGTTTCAAAATAAAGAATAAAAAAATAATAGGACTGCGGGTGTAGCTTGGAGGCAGAATGCCCCTGGGTTCAATCCCCAGTACTGCCAAAAAAAAAAAAAAATCAACAGAAAGCTGAGTGTGGTGGCACAAGCCTGTTATCCCAGTAATTGAGAGACTGAGATAGGAAGATCACAGGTTTGAGGCCAACCTAAGCAACTTAGTGAGATCCTGTTTCAAGAAGGGGGAGGGGGAGGCTAGGAGTGTAGCTCAGAAGTAGAATACCCTGAGTTCAATCCCTAGTATCAAAAAAGAAAAAAAAAATCTGAAAACTACTATTAAAGGAAATAGCTTTATAGGAAGAAAAAGCCTTTGGATTCCTTAAAACACACCAGAGCCACAGGTAGCATGATGTAGTGGGTCACCTCCCTCCACAAATGACCTGGCTGCACTAGTATGATTTCAGTAGAGTTGAGCTAACATGCAACACCAAGGAATTATTTAAAAGATTTTTGAGTGAGTGAATAAATGAGTAAAAACATAAAAGCTTGATCATACAAATTTTGGTCTGTTGCTCAGAACAGGTAAAAGAAATGCACGGCTCACTGGGCCTCACATGGTTTCTCTCCTGCAGTGGCAGCGGGGTTCAGGT
Source organism: Graphiurus murinus (assembly GCA_004027655.1). Lineage (NCBI taxonomy): Eukaryota > Metazoa > Chordata > Mammalia > Rodentia > Gliridae > Graphiurus > Graphiurus murinus. Next base: position 42,893 of record PVLC010010264.1, on the reverse strand, counting down.
GGCTGTTGCTAAAAGATCCAGGGTCATCATGGGAAACTGGGAACTGTGAGGCTGGAACTGGTGAAAGTGTACTTCAGGGAGAGATGTCTAGAAAGATGGTGAGCCTCACTTTCATATCAGGGACTGCAGCTTCCTTCCCCACCCCAGATTCTTGGACAGTCTACTAAGAATCTTCCTAGCCAGGTATGGTGACGCACACTTGTAATCCCAATACTTGGGAGGCTGAGACAGGAGGATTGCAGGTTCACAGCCAGTCTCATCTACTTAGTGAGGCCCTCTGCAACTTAGTGAGACCCTGCTTCAAATTAAAGAATAAAAAATAGAGCTGGGAGTGTAGCTTGGAGATAGAATTCCCCTGGGGTTCCATCCCAAGTTCTGCCAAAAAAAAAAAAAAAAAAAAAAACTTCCTATTAGATTTCTTGGGTCAGAATTGATCTAATTTTTTTTTTTTTAGATTTAAGTTTCATTTGGCTTAATTGTACAAGCAATTATTGTGCTCCTGTTTTGTGTTAGGCAGATAAAAACATTTGTAAGATATAGCTCCTTCTGGTACAGGAGACAAATCCTAAATTCATGACACCAGTACACGGTGACTAGTGTTATCATGAAAGGATGCTATGGAAATAAGGTGAAATTGGTCCAGACTCAGAGTTGGGAAGACATAACAACCTGAAGGATTGGTAGGCTACAAGATACACAGCTGTAAGAAACAAGAAAGTTAAAAGACATCCCACAGTATATCTGATAAGGTACTTGTATATAGAAAACATGAACTCTTACAACTCAATAATACAAACAAAAAGCCAATTAAAGAAATGGGCCAAGAATATCCATAGATGTTTCTCTCAACTGGCCAATAGTGTATGAAAAGGTGTTTAACATCATTAGTCATTGGGGGGATGCAAATTAAAAATATAAGACACCGCTTTATACCCATTTGGATGACTATTATAAAAAATATATAATAACAAGTGTTGGGGAGGATGTGGAGAAATTGGCATCCTCATTTGCTGCTTGTAGGAAAGTAAAATGGCACAGTCACATAGGAAACCATTCTGGCAGTTGCTTAAAAGGTTAACCATAGAGATATTGGGTGAGTCAGCTGGGCGTGGTGGCCCACACTTGCAATCCCAGCATTCGGGAGGCTGAGACGGGAGGATCTGGGTTCGAGGCCAGCCTCAGCTACCTAGTGAGGCCCTCCACAACTTGGTGAGACCCAGTTTCAAAATAAAGAATAAAAAATAGGGCTGGGGTATAGCTCGGAGGTAGACCGCCCCTGAGTTCAATCCCTAGTACTGCAAAAAAAAAAAAAAAAAAAAAAAAAAGAGAGAGATATTGGGTGAGTCAGCATTTCTACTCCTAAGTATATATCTAAGAGAAATAAAAATATTGTTCCACACAAAATGTTATGCATGGATGTATAGAACAACATTATTCATAATAGCTGAAAAGTGGAAACAACCCAAATGTCTATCAACTACTGAACAGATAAAATGTGGTATAGACATGAAATGAAATATTGTTTAACCATAAGAGAAATGAAGAACTGATCAATGTTGCATCAAGGATAAACCCTAAAAACATAAGTTTAGTGATTATTTATGAAGATCACATAATTTATTATTCCACTGCTGTGAAATGTCCAGAATAGACTAATCCATAGAGACAGAAAGTAGATTAGTGGTTGCCTAGTGTTGGAGGACTTGAGGGAATGGAAAGTTACTGCTAATGGGTACAAGGTTTCTTTTGAGGGTGATGAAAATGATCTAAAGGTGATTGTGGTAATGGTTGAGAAACTCTGAATATACCAAAAATCACTGAATTGGTAAATTGTACGATATGTGGATGCCACCTCAAAATAGTTGTTGTATAACAAACAGAGCCATATTGCAATTCCACAAAATTTCAGTTGTTGGTACATTTATAACAATAGTGATGATAGTGATAATAACTCATATTTCTATGCCTAGAATTTTTGTGTACTTTTTTGTCAAATTAGACAACATATTGATGAACCTTTAAAATGACGTCTGCTTAGAATGACTCTTGCCTCAGTATTTTAATTTTGTCCTGCATTTATCTGTAAGTCAGACATTGAATTTACCTATTACCTGTGTAATGTTACAGGTTCTAATGGTATAGAAAAGATTCACTTGATAGAATATAAGGAAGGGATTATCACCGTCCTCAGTCCCACATAACTGCATAAAACTGTACAACTTTGTTTAGAAAGAAAAATGTGGTTTCTGAGGAGGCTCTAAGCAGTCATTATTTAAATGTAGGTCAGGACCTACTAACTAGTCATAATGGATGTTTATGTAAACGAAGGTTTACTATTTTTTAAAAATATCTATTATTATTTAATTTCTGTTCTACCAGAACATCACACAAAATGAATCAACATCAATATTCAAACAAGAACAACACACAAGTGTACTTCCAAACTATTGCCACCTGTGAAAATAAATAAGCAAACAAAATGTAAGAATTGAAATAGTTCCTCTAAGGTATAAAAATCTGCTGACTAATACTTACCAAATAAAGACGGAATTGCCCAGAAAAGGAGGAAATGGAGGAATTCCAACTGTTGCTCTGATAAAGGGAAGTCCTAACTTTAAAAATAAACTGGTCCTAGACCACAGACTGATATGCATTGCAAGGAAAGATCGATTCAGACTGAGCCATTTCTCTAATACGTAACTGAATGACTGGGATTGGTAGATAAAAGTGATAGACTGGTGTGATAGTCATGATCATCCAGCAAACAATAATGTAAGACTAGTTCTAAAGCATCCCAAACCATCTCAGTTATTTTATTTTCTCATTTGGTCAGTTTTTGCTTAGATCATGATGTATGTTCACAAACATCAAAATCAATCACTAAGCTGAACATGAGAAGGAGGGAGGGGGGAGGGAATGAGGTGGGAATTGAGGAAGGGTTAAATGAGTGCTGTGTGTGTGTCTGCCTCTACCAGCTTTTGCCTCTACCAGGCTCATTAAGATGTATGATTACAATGCACCAATTAATAAAATATCCTAAAAAAAAAGATTCTACATTCTGCTAAGGTGTTTTAGAACCTTGACCCAAAGGTTATAAGGAATTCTCCCAAACCTAGGGGAGAGGCACTGGAACATCTTCGAGAGACTAACAATCCAACAAAACTCTAAGTGGTTCCATTGATTATTCACATGCGCATTACTCATGTGAATATTTATACAACCTGGTGGCTGCTGGCTAACTAAACACCAGGTGCAAATTTTCTGAAATATGCTTTTTATGCTAAAAATTTGGAGTAGAAAAAAGCTCCATATAAGTGAGCTTTGTTTATTTTTTTTAAGTCAATAGGCTGAATAAGGAAAGGCCATTTCTCTACTTCACTAGAATTCTGAAAGATTTATGCTTCTCTAATACTCTGCACAGAAATTAGAGAACATCAGGATGGACCTACTACATGTCCTTAACCTCTCAAAGTTTCCTCTGGTAAAATAATCATTCCCAGAGTGTTAAATAAGATGATGTAAGTGAAAAGCATACCAAATTTGTAAACCACTGTGAAACAGATGGACATACTCTTCTTAGGACCGACAGGCTATCATTAGAAAAACACTTACTGAATATTTCCTTGTATCAGAATCCTTACTAGTGGCTCTAAAAAAGTCATGAGCTATAGTCTCATTGAGGACACACAGATAACACAAACAGAGAGTTAGTGGCCTTCAGAGCCTTCGTGTAGGAATGTCAAGGAGAAATGAGAAGTGTGGAGAGGAAGTGTCCATGGCTGGGCAAAGAGGCAAACACTAAGGAGGTGATCCTGGGATTGACTTAGACATTTGCTGCCCGATCCAAGGGAGAAAAGCACTTAGACTGAAGGAGTGGGGGAGAGAAGATAGAGAGCTCCAAGTCGGTCTCTACTACTGAAGTCTAACTGGACGGGTGACAGGGTCTAGTCACAGGCTAGGTCACTCAGAAAGGACCACATGTGGCATGTCGAGGAACAAGATTTTATTTCATCTATGATAAAACCCACCTGGGGAACTTACTAAAATCTCTGGTGCCCAGGCTGAATGTTTTGACTTTGTTGGTCTCATAGGACCTGGAATAAAGGATTCTTAGTAAGTTCTCAGGTGAGTATTCTCACCAGACAATTTTTGGGAACCCCCAGGGGGAGCAATGGAATGATTCTGGGCAAGGAAAATAAATAGTCAGATTTGCATTTCATAAAAATAAAATGAATAAATAAATAAACAAATGAAATGCTAATCATCCCCTACCATGTGAAACAGTGTTTCCTTTGTAAGTTTATGGTTTCCCAAACCAATATCAACAAAATAATAATAATATCAACAAAATCCTAATAATGAATGGTATCCATGTTTATCCCCAAGCTGCCTATTATTTTGTGTATGAATGACTTGTTTCTGTTTTCTGGTATGGAACCCCTGATTACTGTACTTCCACTTAATTTGTTATCAAGGAGAAGCAAATTATTTTCAACTACATTATGGAGAAATCTTAAGAGTTGCTCTGCCCAATACATAGACACTAGTCACATTGAGCTGTTGAAACATGACTAGTCTAAACTGAAACATGTTACAAGTATAAAATAGGTACTGGATCTAAGATTTTCATATGATTAAAAGAGGAAATGCCTAGATACTTTTAGTATTAATTAATATTGAAATTATAAAATTCTGGGTAAATTGCATAACGTAAAAGATATTAAAATGACTCTTGCTTATTTGAGATAAGAATTTGGGTACACACAGAAAGAAAGATACATTGAGTCTCAAAAGAGAGAGGTCCATGAACCTTTGGAATGCAAAATAAGCAACTTGTGAGCAACCCAGCCCACATCCTAGGCCCAGGTCCTTGTCTGCAAAAAGTAATGTGATGTGAGGGCAATGTGTATGCACTAGAAAAACTGGCACAGAATTGTGTGACTTGGGCCTGACTCTACCTCTAGTTCAGGCTCTAATGAATGTCCTTCTGCAGATATTAACACTCCAGACTAAGGTTTTGCTGCTTCTTGCTCTGAAAATGGCCTGCATTCTCCCTTGAATGTGTGTTCACTTTTAAAAATCAATCTCTGTCTGTGATGCAGCACCCCCCCCACACACTTTTTTTCTGTGGCATTTGTTGAGAACTCTACTCATCCAGAGAACAATGTTCCACTCTCCAGGAACTTCTCAGACCTGCTCCAGTGACATAATCACCTGTTTCGTTTTCCTTTTTTCAAATATTATTACAAAAAAAATCTAAAATTAATAAAACTGCCTATCTATTGGATGGTGCTCCTCTAGTAAATTAGCAACTACATTTCTCACAGATGGATCAGAAATGTGGACTTCCCATCAGAATAGGTCTTGAAGAGTGAGCAGACTTGATCACAAATCAAGACTATATGCAAGCCAAACAGTACAGAATACAAAGTATTTGCACACTGGTTCTAGTTTGAAGAGGTATAACATCGGAGGAGGAACTATCCTTGTAGAACCCACATTTTCTCAACTGCAAATGGTCACTACTGCTATCGTAGTCTTCTTCCAAATGCAATGGAAGGTTCCAATGAGATGAGTTAGGAAAACACTTTCTCATTACATAAAACATAATAAGGACCAATTATCAGTAAATGGGTAATCAAAAAAAGAAAAATCTGAGTTCTAGACTTATGGTAAAAACTACACAGGGTAAAGGAATTTTAAAAAAGGAAAGACCAATGGCCAACTGGGGTAACTGTTGGGGACAGCATCAGAGGTTTTGGCCCTGCACTGCCTTTAAAGCATGAGTAAGATCTGGAAGGCTGTGCAAATTTGGGGGATGAAAATATAGTTGCTTAAATAAACTCAAGTGGTGTTTTGATACACTGGCTTCGAGAGTTATGTTCTAGGGAAGGAAATCTAGGGTGTCTGGACCAAAAGTAACCTTCCAGGACATTGCTTCAAAGAACATAAGATTCCCTAAGGCCTTTTCCTACTTTAAAATCATGATGTCAATTTAATCAATTTAAGCAACTAAATAGCACAACAGACCTAGATGAAATAAACTGCTTGCATCTGAAGATCAAAACCAGTCTCATCCTAGAATTTTGGAGATGACTTGAATATTTGGGGGGAGTACAGTTATGAGAAAATCTTCTTTTGGATTAAAATAAGGTAAGGGACTATTTTCTCAGTAGAGTTAATCCTCATTATTTCTGATGTGATACTCATAAAGAGGCTATATTCATTTTTCTATCTAAGTCTTCATTATAATATCTTCATTTAAGATGATAGTAACTTCAATATTATTTTATAATAAAAGCTTATGACAAAAGCACCTGTTTTTATAGCTTCTAAAAGCCAAACATTATATTTTAGCCTATCAACATTTTCAGGTAAAGTATGGAAAAACAAACTTGCATTTTTTTTTTCAAGTGAAAACTGCCAAAGATAAAAGGCCAGAAGTTAAAGTAATCAATGACTTCAGTTTAACTACTTTGTAGGAAAGGGCAGTGTAAGGAGCTTAGGTCTGAATGATCCACCACAGGGCTGTTATTTAAAATGCACAAGAGGCAGAGTTTCATTAACTTCCCCATAATTAAGCAAGGACGTTTAAGTCCTTATTAAGTAGATTGATTTCCACTACCAGAAAAAGACAGTGTTTGGGTACCATTGATCTGTAGAGAATACAAAATGTACATTTTGGAATGACCATATTACTGACAAAAAGGTTCAAGGCAATATCCCAAAACTGGCTTTCTTTCCTGATATAATTCAAGGTGAAGTCTTATGGAGTAAACACAAAAGTTTATACATGTTTTTCTCTAAGTTTTAAGAGTGAAAAACATTTAAACTAGTTTAGATCTTTTATACTGAATTAATTGCAAATTGAGGCTTTTTCAAATGAAAGCTATTTCCTTCATTGCAATAATTACAATTTAAAAGTATCTACTAGAAAACAATTTAGACTCCCAATAATTTACTATCTATATCTAACAAGAGAATGATTATTTAGCTTCTCCTATGTTCCAGGCCCTGTGATGAGTACTTGACATAGCTCATCCCATTCAATTCTCAGAGCACCCCTATCATGTACTAACTTCCATTACAGAGAGGACAAACTGATGCAGAGATGAGTTTGTTCTAAGTTAGATAATTAATAAGTATCAGAGCTGGGGCTCCCATTCAGGTCCATTTGATTCCAAAGTCCATGATGCAAAATTACAATGTTTAACAATTACAAACAGTGTGTAATTACACAAAGCAAGCTGAAGTGACCTGGGCCTGGACTTCTAGGTACTTTATTAGAAATACACTAAAATGTATAATTTTGTGTGTGCGTGTGTGCGTGTGTGTGCGTGTGTGTGTGTAGTGCTTTACTGGAGATTGAATTCAGGGGCATTCTACCACAGAGCTATATCACCATCTCTTTTTTGAAATAAGGTCTCGCTATGTTGCTGAGGCCGGCCTCAAACCTGCAATCCTCCAGTCTCACTCTCCCAAGTACTGGAATTACAGGTGTGTGCCACCATGTCCAGTTAGGATGTATAATTATTTTATTGCAGTACTGGGGATTGAACCCAGGGGCATTTATATGTAGATATAGATAAACATACACACATATATATTTATACAAACACACTGTATATACACATCTTTTAAGACTTTTCAGGCTTTAGCAAATACTGAACATTAATCAGATTTGTTAAAATGTCAGAAATATTAATTTATTCTTCACTATTTTATCTCTGTAAAGTACCAAAAAATGACGTGTGCATTAAAAATAATAGTCTTCTATTTTATCCTCAGATATCAGCCAAACTCTATAATAAAAGCATCCTTATAGTCCTATACAAGCATCAAGCTTTTACCACATAACCTTAAAAAAAATGAATTAAACAATGTCTACTCAACAGGGAACAAGTGAATATACAAATGCTAATGTTAATCATCTGGCAAACATTACAGAGCTTCTCCCAGGTTCTGGGCTCTGGAGAGACAAAGAAAAACCTGTTTTTTCTTGCCCTTAGGGCCTTCTAGGCTACCTATTTATCTACATACATGAAAACATGTAACTGTCATTTTTATAATTATCATCATTTACAATGATGTAATAAGGTCTAAAATGGAATCATGAAGAAAGTACTCTGAAGCTGGGCGTAGCGGTACATGCCTGTAATCCCAGTACTTGGGAGGTTGAAACAGGAGAATCACATATTCAAGGCCAATCTCAGCAGCTTAGCAAGACCCTCAACAACTCACTGAGACCCTGTTTCAAAGTAAAAAATAAAAAGGGCTGGGGGTGTAGTTCAGAGGTTCAATTCCCAATACCCTCTGTCCCCCTCCCCCCAAAAATGTACTATGAGAACACAGGAAGGAATGACAAATTTTGTCAAGTAAATTAGGGAAGGCCCGGAGGTGACCCCAGTACTAGCCAGCTAATCAGGAATGTGCCAGGTTGGGGTGGGTTTTGGAAGGGTCTTAAGAAGAAGTTTGTGCAAAGGACAAGGGCTGTGCACGTCTGGAGAGGTCAAGGTGGCACAAGAGTGGCCATTTTCTCTATAATGCAGGGTGAGGTAGGAAGGCTAGGCCGACTATTAGGGAATTTAAAAGTAAACATTTGAAATGATAAGGGATGCTACCTTGATTCAGCTCTTCATCCACTTATTATAGGGACTATCTCAATTTATTTATTTAACAAGTTAGAAACAAATGCAAATTATCCATTCAGGAGAAAGATAGCTGCAGAACTATGCTTTAACTAATGAAATTATCAGGAAATGCCATTTCCTGCCAAATCTTGGACAATAGAGTCCTCACATCATTTTATGCTGACTTAGAGAAGGGAAGGCAGTGTCAACTGCATTCAACTGAAAGCTAAGGATGTGGAATGGAAGGATTCATAAGCACCATGATAGGATCAAAACTGCCTTTTGATTCAATAAAATTAGATTTAAACTTTTGAATTAAAGTGACTTAAAGTTACAAGTGATTTTAAGCACCTGCCTTCTATCTTTTCTATTTATTTCGTGCCCTATTCAACTTGTGACGAATTTGAAAAGGTACCCTTCTTAAAAGGTACACTTCATAAATATATTGTACTATTAAATCTTGACAACAAAACAGCACTGCAAAAGGACTATGGTGGAAATGCTAGCATTTCCTAATCTCTACTTCTTTGTAAACCCTTAATAAGTTCTCAAATATAATATCAACATTACTGCCTCTGCCACAGCCACTCACTTACATTGCTGCCCTTATCTGGAAGAGATTCATTTTTTAAACACGGTCAGAGGCATCAATAGGTATTAGGGTGCTGCTGCAGAGATGCTGTCCTCCTCCTTACAAATCCTCTGTACTAGATAGCTCTCACCTCCTCCTCCCCTGAGTGTGCCTCTACAATCTCAATTGCCTTTGAACTTAATCCCTCTGTCCCAGCTCTCAGCCCTCAATGCATAGGCTTCTCTGTGTGTTGGGTAAGAGGTGCAGTAATAAAAAGATGAAAACAAGAGACAATGTATCCACAGAATGGGGAGAGAAGGCAGATGAAATACAGAAGGGATAAAGGGAAAACTAAGCAGAAAAGAATCCAGGAGAGCAAGAGAAATTAGAAGAATATGTCAGGAGGGATCTGCAGGGAAAGGGGGCATGTTAAGAAGATGAAACAGATGTAAAGAAAGTGCTGAAGGTGTCAGAAGTCACCAAATCAGACATTGCCAGAGCTTTAGTGTATACTTAGGCTCCCAGATTTTTTTTTTTTTTTTTTGTACTGGGGCTTGAACCCAGGGGCATTCTATCTCTGAGACATACCCCCAGCCCTCTTTTAATTTTTTATTTTGAAACAAGTTCTTGCTAAGTTTCTGAGTCTGGCCTCAGACTTATGATCCTCCTGCCTCTCATCTCAACCTCTCCAGGTACCGGGATTATAGGTATGTGCCACCATGCCCAGCTTTGGGCTCTTAGATTTTGAAAGACTATTTTTTGCTTTCAATAAGTTCCAGGTATCAGACTTCAGTCTTGTCCCAGTATGAGAGTAAATTTTCAAGGTTAAACAGAAAACATACATTCTTGTCTTAGAACCAAAGTATGGGTCGCATGGTTATAAGATTCCCCCCTCATTCAGCCCCTTAAAAATCTAGGTGCAATCGAAATGGATCATGAAGCCAGGCCTGGTGGAGCACGCCTGTAATACCAGCACCTGGGAGGTTGAAATGGGAGGTCTGAGGCCAGCCTAGGCAACTTAGATTCTGTTTCAAGATAAGAAAGGACTAGGACGTAGCTCAGAGGTAGAATACCCCTGGGTTCAATCCCCAGTACCCCCAAAATTTTTTTTTTCATTGATCATGAACATGCAACTTCAATCTTAATGGAATCTGCCAGAAGATTCATTCATGATCCTCTTCCCCACAACTCTAATTCTAAGGTAGCTCTGGGATCAAACAGAAATGCTTTGTATTCGTTTTACTTTCATGGCTAGGTTTTAAATGCAGCTACTCTGGCTTCTTAATTATCTTGGCACCTCAGGGGCAGAGTGGAGGGCTGTTAAAAAAAAAAACAAACAGGTAGAACCAACAGAACACTCTGCACCCTCTCCCTTCTCTGTGCAAATGGGCCCGATTCAGTCAGACCAAAAGCCTTCCACGTCGGCCCACAGTGCAATTTTTTTTTCCCTTTGAAGTTTGGATGTTTCTGGCAAGGACTCACACTGCTCGCGGGCCCAGCTGATGTTCTCTTGGCTGCCGGCATTCAGAAAGCTGTGTGAATGGCTGGCACGGAGGATGCTGCCACTCCATTGGCTGCTGCCCCAAGCACAGGTGCCAAGTAACCATGAGCTTAGGCGAGCAGGCAGTCTACAGGGCACTTCAGGCCGGTCTCCTAGACCAGGGCCCTCCTGATGCCAGCAGCGCAGCACAGGATGAATGCATTTTTTCTTCCTCACTCTGGTTACGGGGTTGGCTGGCAGAGACACTCCTTTAAATTGTGTAGCAGTCCCTTTGTGGGAGGGAATAGTAGTCACTAGTAGTCTTAAGACCTGTCTGTGCACACAACGTATAGAACAAGGGTCCCAGACTCAGATGCTCTCTGAGGCCAGGCAGACCCTGCAAATGAGAGGAGCAGGCAAGGTTTACAATCTCAAGAGAAGCAAGAACTGTGGTTAAGTGGGGTCACCAGCCTTATCCAGACAGCAGCTGCTATGGAGGAAGCCTGATGCAGTTAGGCCGAACCTGATATTTCCTTTTTGAGTGAGAAGCTGGAAATCTAGATTTTTAGGTAAAATCTGCAAAATTTAAAACATCAGTAACTCTTTAAATTAAAAACAAAAACAAAAAAAAACAATCCATGGTACAGGCCAAACAAAACACATTTCTGTGCCGGTTTTGCCCCTGGCCTACCATTTTGTAACCTCTGTTCCAGAGAAAATTCTGAGCTTATTGGACAAAAGGAACATCTATTTTAGCTGTAATAAATATAAAAGGAAGAAAATTCAGATCAATGATAATTTGGGGGTCCTCATGAATAAGCAGTGATATAAATAGGTGTGGAAAACCAACTAAAATAATTTACAGTGACATATGTAGTGAGTCTTGTCATTTTCTTTGTGTGTGTATGTGTGTGTACTGGGCTTTGAACCCAGGGGCACTCTATCACTGAGCTACATCTTCAGCTTTTTGTGTTTTTTATCTTGAAGCAGGGTCTCACTAAGTTGCTCAGGTTGACCTTGAACTTGGGATTCTCCTGCCCCAGGCTACTGAGTAGCTGGGATTACAGGTGTGCACTACTGCACCTCACTATTTTCTGGCTTTTAGGTAAATTTATTTGTAATGTAGATGCCAATGACTTGACTTATTTTAAAAATTCTCATGATGGTTTTCTGAGCATCATCAACACGAAAACAGCTTATCCTCCTCATAACCTCTCCTGCGGCTCAGCCCAAATCTAGATGATAACCTAAAGTCCTCTTATTGGAACTGTTTCTCAAGATGAGTATTGTTTGTGTTGGCCCTGGAAACTGGAGAAAAGCCATTCTGTTCCCAGTATTGCCACAAAATCCATGAACTGTCATTACTAATAAAGGCCTTCCAAGATAATCTGCAGTTCCAATTCATTTTTTCCTATCTCTCTTCTTTAGACACATGCTAGAGAAATAGAGGAATCACAGAATCTCAAACTTATGACAAATCTTAGATGTTAGTCCTATCTAAGGCCTAGTGGTCAAATTTCCCAAGTCCACGCCTTCCTGGAGTTCACCATCCTGTACAGCAACCTGCCAGTGACACTGTCAGACAGCTCCAACCCTAGAAAAATCTCCCTGCACTGAAACAAAATCCATCTACTGGCTCAACAGAAGCGCATCACGTGCAAACATTATGACTCATGCTGGTTGCTTTTATATGAAGATGAATAAGCTAGGACACTGCCCTGCCCCCCTCCAAGAGCTCACAGAAATGATTTTCAAAGTAAATACCAAACTTCCAAAAGAGCACTTTGTAAGTGCCCTCAAGAGAGAGGATAATGCCAATCAATTGAAGAGCCCAGGATGTAAGGAAATCATGAGAAATGAATACAAAAGTACTTATAAGAAAGGAAAGGTTTAATGATTATCAAAGAAAAATAGGTTATCCAGGCATGGTGGCACATGCTTATAATCTGAGTACTTGGGAAACTGAGACAGGAGGATCGCAGGTTTGAGGCCAGCCTCAGCAACTTAGTGAGGCCCTTTGCAACTTAGTGAGATCATGTTTCAAAATAAAAAATAAAATAGGGCTGGGGATGGGGGTATAGCTCAGAGGTACAATGTCCAGTATTGCAAAAAAGAAAGAAATAGTTTGTTTAGCTCCTTCTAAACAAACCTAACATCCCTTCCTAATCCGGGAACCAAAGGCTAAGAGGAAAATCAAGTTCACTACCTGCTACAGAAGAGGGGTGAGTTACCCACCATCTCAAGGTGGTTGGTACAGAGCCAGGTTTCAGGCTCTCTGCCTTTTTTCACTTAACACACCTCTTTCTGTGTTGACCTCTGTATGCATTTTTCTTCTATGCTGTTCCATATGTACAAAATAAGAGAAACATATTTGATCAAAACCATCCCCATTCTTTCCCACACCCTCTAGTTGCCCAATTAAAAGATACCAGAAACAAAATTCAGAATATAGAGTGATATTTAGGTTTTCATAACAGCTCACAGATGAGAATACTTGGTCCAGTGTGAACTTGGTCATAAATTCTGTGGAAAGCTTTATTTCCCCAGCTGAGCATAAGTGAAGATACCCTTTGTTGCCATGACTAGGACTTTTTTTTTTTATCTTTTGAAAGCACAAGTTTAAATTCTGAGTCTTGCCTTAGGTAAATAATCTTAAACCTCAACTAAAATTAATCTCATTAAGTTGTTATAATACATACAAGAAATTCAAATAGAGAGCCTCACGTAGAAAACTCTCAATAAACGGTACATGTTGTTATTAATATTGCTATTATGTCCTTTAGTTCTAAAACGTCTTCAAACATTGCCCAAGAACCGATATTTTGTGAGTTCAAGTGCACTATAGATTCCATTTTGGAATGTTGATTATACCTATTAAAAGGGCATTTCTACTTTTTCCATTTCTCATGCAAACATACTCATAGAAAATTAGAAAAATAGAAGAGGTGGTAGTGGAAATCACCCATCCATGCAGCATACCTGTTCATACGGTCTAATTATTTTGTGTTTTTTTCCAATGAATGATTCTCTTAATTTAAAAATAATATTTTATTGCCACAGAAGCAGAATATACATTATAAATAGTTAGAAAACATAGCAAAACAAACAAAAAAAATCCCACCACCATGTTTAGTTTTCTATCACCACTGATATATGTGTTGTATATCTTTCCAGATATCTTTCTAATGTGTAAAGCTCTAGCTTATACCTATTTTGGGTTCCCAACATCTAATGATTTATTCACACATGAACTCTAATGTGGAAGACATGACCCACTGGTCTACACAGGTAGAATTTCCTGAGCATCAATAACCACCATCATTGGTCCCCTGAGGGATATGCTCTTTATTAGCTCATCTATAATCCTTATAACAGTCCCCAAATGTATACTTCAAGAGCCCTGTTCTTCAGATGAGAAAACATTGTGACAAAGCTAGGTTTCAATACATCTATGTATGACTCCAAAGCCTATATTTTCTCCTCTGGTATCAACCTAAAGTTAAGATTACAAATCTATATCTGAAAATATTTAAAAGTCCTCCGTCAAATCCTTATTTTGGGAGAAAAGTAGTATCATTCTCATTTTTAAAAAAGACAAAAGTGACTCCATGTCACATAGTGAACAGGGGCAAGGTACAACTGAGCCTCAAATATAGTTAAGAGAGATGATGACACTATCCTTTTAACACTGTTAACCCTGTGCTATGAAATGTTTGAATTTAGAGTTTGCTGAGGTTTTAGGTATAACAAACGCACCCCCAAGCCATCCACAAGTAATCATTAGTGAGCTATTTTTGGTGTATAAAGACGAAAATCTGCAATGTAACTATAGAGTTAGGCCTCAATGTGTACCACAGTGTAATACTTTCCCCGGGACTTATGAAGTCCTGCTGCTCAGGCTATTGGGAAAGATACACTGGAAATCCATAGACCTGCCTAGATTAGATTCCCAGCTTTGTCCCTACATGCCTAAGTGTCCTTGGGCAAGATATGGACCCTCTGAAAAACTAAAGTTATTTTATCCTTGTAACAGGTATAATAAATAGCCACCCTTGTGAACTTACACAAAGGTGTTAATAAAGAAAAATCCATACATTCATATTAATCAATGAATGCAGGATAGAAGGTACGAATGACAAAGGACTTAGAAAACTTAATTTTCCACTCAAATGTAAGATATGATGATAACAGTTGGATGTGGTGGCACACACCTATAATCCCAGTACTTGGGAGGCTGAGACAGGAGGATTGTAGGTTTGTGACCAGCCTCAGCAACCTAATGAGGTCCTCAATAATTTACTGAGACCATGTTTCAAAACTTAAAAAATAAATAAAAAGTAAGGCTGGAGGTGTAGTTTGGAGGTATTATGTCCCTGGGTTCAATTTATAGTACCACACACCCATGAAAATATGATAACAGGAATAATAACTATAATAACATATCCCTATAGCTAAACTTAGTGAATATAAATTATATCAGGCACTATCTATTTTATATGAATTATCTCATTTAATTTCTCATACCACTCTGTTCGGTAAGTACTATTATTATATGAATTTTACAGATGACTAAACGGAGGCAAAAGAGGTTAAGAACTTGCCTGTGATCAACTGGCCAGCAGGTGAAGTTAGGTTCTGAAGCCAGGCAGTCTGGCTTTTCATTCTATACTTTTTATCTACATGAAAAGGAGGTTCCTAGAATCCTTTACTTCTCCCTTTCTCATTTCCAGCAGCACCTGCTCCAGCTCCTTGGGGGAAAATTCATTCTAAAATATATTCTATTCTCTCAGCAACTTTTGCTGTTTCCAATGATCTGAATATCTTTGGGAAACAAATAAAATGAGAACATAACCTTGAAGCTATTCTCAAAACCTGTTGATTAGAAAAAAAAAATGATTTTACGTATTTCAGCAATGCTACATTTTAAAAATTTAAAAGGGCTTATAATTCTTTCAAGTACTGAATGAGACTTTAAAAAAAAAACTTTTAACTTAAAATCTCAGTTCCAAGGAAAACTTAAAAAAAAAAAGAATATGCCATGGTGATAAAATTCTAAATTAGGTAATATTGACATTTAAAAGAAATTCATTAATCTACTGAACCATGCACTCCCACGCTTCTTCCCTCTCAACTAGCAGTTCCTGTGGAGTTAAATAGTATATGCCTTAGACAGTGGTCTGCGGCTGCTGAATATATTTCTCTTGTACATTTTAATTTTCTTGCCAAGGCATCACACCCAAATGACATGCCCCAACTGAGGACAAGTTCCCTCAGAAAACAAGCAGGCAAAAATAGAATATGAGCCACAAACACAGGCCACATATGCAATGTACAATTTTCTAGTGGTCACATTAAAATAAGTAAGAGAAACAATGAGAATCAATTGTTAATAATATATATTTAATTTCCACACAAAATACTATAATTTCAACATGTAATCAATATTTAAATACCAATAATGAAGTTTTTTTTTTTTTTTAACAACTTCTTATACTATGTCTTCAAAATCTGTTGTGTGTTCTACCCTGAGAGCACAACTTAACTTGGACTAGCCCCTTTTTGAGTCCTAGAGAGCCACAGGTGTTAGTAGCTTCCATACTGGACAGTGTGGTCCTATGGAGTACTTTCAAGGGTATAATGAAGATAAGAAAATCAGCAGCCTTCTCATCTCCAATCACCAAAGCATTGGTCAAGGTTAAAGACCACAACCGGTTGGCAATTCTGTGCTATTTAAGAGGTACATAGTATGTTAGTATAAATGTCTCCCTTGACTAGAATTTAAATAACACCCCAGATTGCAAACAGAGAAAATTCTCACTGGGAACTGCAAGCCATTCATCAGAATCCCTACACGAGTAGTTTGAAAAGAAATATTTAATATCATAGTGTAACTCTATCTTTGGAAATAAGGATTATGTAGATACACACCACTTTTAATATTTAAATAATAATGAGCACTATAAATAATAATGAAAGTGTGGACACCCAGGTGATCCAGCAAAGGGAAGCAGTGGGAGAGAAGGTGGGAAGCATAACTTGTGGACAGGAGGCTCTGAACAGCCGTGAAACTAAAACTGAAGCCCAGATCAATTGGCTTCCTCCTTTCCTTTCTTCTCTTCCTTCCTCCCTTTCCTGTCTCACTTGATTGAAGTCTATTCTTAGATGTCTCCTCCCTTGAAAGGTTTTATCCAATCACCCATCTGAAACATACCTACTCCTGAGGGTGTAGGTCAGTGGGAGGCCCTGGGTTCAATCCCAACACCCAAAATTAAGTAAAACAAACCCATCAACCCCCAAACTCTATAAATCTATCCCATTGCTATGGTTATATTTCTTTTCTTTTTTTTTTTTTTTTTTTTTTTTTGCAGTGCTGAGGATTGAACTCAGGGGCATTCTACCTCCGAGCTACACCCCCAGCCCTATTTTTTATTCTTTATTTTGAAACCGAGTCTCACTAAGTTGCGGAGTGCCTCACTAGGTAGCTGAGGCTGGCTGCGAACCCGAATCCTCTGGTCTCAGCCTCCTGAATGCTGGGATTACAAGCGTGCGCCACCATGCCCGGTGGTTATATTTCTTAACAGCACTCCCTGATCTTAGGTATACAGCTGTTTCTGGATCATTAGCTATTTCTCCCCCTGGATTGGAAGCTCCATGAGGTAGAGAAATTGTTTTACTTATTGAGGAATCCAAGTACTCACATAAAGCAGGGCGTTAATAGGCTTTCAATCAATTTGGTCATGCGACAATACTATGCTCCCACCTTCAATTCATTATCAGGCATTGTGATAGGTGCAAAGGGGTCACCCTTCCACTTGGTCAAATAGAGGCTCTTGCCTCTCACGATCCCTGAGGACCAAGAGAATGCGGGCCAGGTCCTGTCTCACATTTAGATTATGCTGTACATATACAGATACCCTCAGTATTAAAAGGGAAGTGGTTCCAAGACCCCCCTCAAATACCAAAATCTGAGGGTGCTTAATCCCTTATATAAAATGATACAGTACTTGCATAAAACCTACACATATCTTTCTATGCTTTTTGTGTGTGTGTGGTACTGGGGATTGAACACAGGGGCATTCTACCTCTGAGCTACACCCCCAGTCCTATTTTTTTTTATTCTTTATTTTGAAACAGGTCTCACTAAGTTGCAGATGACCTCACTAAGTAGCTAAGGCTGGCCTTGACCCTGGATCCTCCTGTCTCAGCCTCCTAAGTACTGGGATTACAAGTGGCTCTTAGATTACTTATAATACCTAATACAATGTGCATGCTATATAAATATTTGATATACTATATTGTTTAAGAAATAATATAAGAAAAAGTCTGTACATGTTCAGTACAGATGTCATTTTTTTCTATTTTTGATGAGTGATTGGTTGTACCCCTCCCATATGCAGAAACCACGGGCATGGAGGACCACTGTACATGATCTGGAATTTCCCTCATCAATACAGCTGAGCCTGCTTCCAGGGCTGGCCTAGTCTCTGCTGCAGATCCTCCTGGACCTGAGCAGAGCCAGACCTGGAGGTGAGAAGAGAAAGAGGTGAGGCCTCCAGTTATTCCAATAGAGGAGGTTGTAGCCTGATCCCTGCCAATGTCAGGATAAAGCACATTAAGGCCCGGTTTCTGTCTTAAGCAACGTTGTTCATAGAATGTGCTGCAAGTATGGAAATTTGCTCTATTGATGCTGTCCACAGGAACTGGCCACAGGGGGCTACTGAGCACTTGATTATAGTAAGTGTGACTGAGGAACTGCGCATTTTAATTTTACATCTAATTTTAATTAAAGTTATGTTTACTGGCTAGTATCAACTGCCTTGGACAGCATACCTTTAGTGAAAAAGAAAATTAATGATCACAGAACAGGTTTGAATCCTTTTACTATTGCTGCTAAAACTAATCATCAGACATTTAGTGGCCTAAAACAAAACAAAATATTCTGTTATGGATCTAGAGGTCAGAAGTCCAAAGAGGCTAACATAAGGGGCTAACATGGAGGTGTTGGCAGGGCTGGTGCCTGGAGGTCTAAAGGAGAAGCTATTCCTCATTTCCCCAGCCTCTAGAGCTTGCTGCTGTTCCTTGGCCCTAGATTGGAAGGGCACTCCAACCTGCCTGCTCTGGCACACCACAACCTTCTCTCCCATTCATCCTCTTGCATCCTTCTTACGAGGACCCAGACAATCCAGGGCAACCTGCCCATCTCAAAGTCCTAAACTGCATCAGAGGTGCATGTGTTTCATTCTGGATATTAAGATACGGACGTGTGTGTGTGTGTGTGTGTGTGTGTGTGTGTGTGTGCGCGCGCGCGCGCGTGTGTGTAGGGGGATTATTCAGCCTACTACAGGTTCTGAGATAAGGAAACTCAGAGCAAGAAACAGAAAGAAAGAGCCACAGAGGATTTTCATCAGAAAAACAATGTGAAAAAATGTTCCTGGTGGCAGAATAATTGGAGGGAGGTCAGACTGGAGGTCTGGGAGCCTAACAAAGAGGCTCATTGGAAGGAAGTAACAGAGGGAGAAAAGCCTAAAACCAGGTAGCAGTGGTGGGCGAGGAGAATAAAGGAAAAAGAAGAAGAAAAGACAAAGGATTAAGGCAGTAGAATCCAAAGACCCTCCGGAGGGGACCCTCTCCCTGAGAGGAAGCTTGTGGGAAGAACAGGGAGAGACAGAACTGTAATACTCACCCCTAGGAGTTCCAAGTTGGTGATTTAGAATGTGAAATTTTCGTGTCCACCAATGTTACCTTGAATTGATTCTGCTCACAGATCAAAACAAGAGGGCATTTCCCATAATGTGAGTGTGATAAAAGTTGGTCCATCAGGCAGGCATTATGTAGAATGGCATCAGATGGTCAAAGATACAGAGGCATAGACTGAACAAGGAGGCAACAGGGTCAGCCTGGCATCCAGGGTTTTTTTTTTTTTTTTTTTTTTTTTTTGGTCATTTTACCTTAATACCAAAGCATGCTTATCAGGGATTGAGAGTTTTAAAGGCTATGAAGCAAAGGGATTAGAAGTTTCAAAGCCAGAAGATAAATCTGATAGATTCATCTGAATACAGTATAGTGATTAAGTCTATGGGCTTTGATGTCCCAAAAGCCTGAGTTCAAATATTGCCTTTGTCACTTTACTAGCTTTTTGAGCATAGAGCACTTAGATCTCTGAACACTAGTTTCTTCATCCTTAAAAGGAGAGATAATGCATATTATAGGGTTTCTCTAAATGATATTCTATTTCATGCTCAATACAGTATAATCAATAAAAGAAATTATTAACTGAAAGTTTTGTTTGGACAAATCATAATCAGAAAAACATACTGTTTATTATTAATAGGTCTCATAATGTTCCCCTAAATAGTTTTAAAAACCCACTAAAGTAGAGATTTCAAATCTGGAAAGAAACACATCAGTAAATCCTCATAAAATAACTATGGATAATTTAATGACATGGACTTTTAAGTCTTCACGATAAATGCCAGCTGAATTGGATTTCTTTAGCTTCTATTCTAGCTTTGAATGTCCCATTGGGCTTCACCACTGCTTTAAGGAACATAATAAAACCCACCTCAAGCTTAATCAGCTGTCCTGGCTCCATACTGAATTAGAAAAAAAGCTAAATGCACAGGGATCCTCAATTTATGAACTAGCTATGTCCTTGAAGGAAGAGTTAGTACAAAGCTGCACACCAAAGGGCAAGTTGATTCCATTTAAATAAAGTGTTTAGAACAAGCAAATCTATAAAGACAGAAAGTAGATTAGTGGTTGCTTAATTGTTTAGGACTGGGAAGAAGGGAGAGAGAGAGAGAGAAAGAGAGAGAGAGAGAGAGAGAGAGAGAGAGAGAGAGAGAGAGTGTGTGTGTGTGTGTGTGTGTGTGTGTGTGTGTGTTGCAAACTAGATTTGGGGAAATCAGAACTTATTTTCCCATTAATAATTCAGAAACATATTTCTCTAGAAAAATTGAGTAACTTTATTTTGGGGAAACAGCCATAGGATTAGAAGAGGCAGTATTTTGGTTTTCTGGCACAGATGAAATTAAACAGATTGTTCCATGTTTAATTTTGAGTCTTGCTTAGGGTCATGTTGTGACTGGAGAGATAAAGTAATCCTCATCTTCTGGTAATGAAGAAACATCCTGTCCCATAATTGACAAACTGGAAGATGGTCTATCTAAAGTGAAATGCATTTGTTTGTACCTTTCTAGGGCAAGATGTTTCATTTACTTAAAAGACAATAATTACCCAACTTTAGTAAATTCTTTGGCTAAATAGGACTTTATGAATAGACACACTGTTAGACATACAGGGAAAGAAAAGACTAGGGAGGAGATTGGGTGTTAAACATTAAAAAGAAAGTAAATATAAACATTCTGTTGATAAGGTCTATATAAGGTGTGGTATGTCATTTAGGAATGAATTCAGACCCATAGCTTTTTTAAATTAATACTGAGAGGAAACATTTAAAAATCTTCATATTCAGGATGCTTGAAGTAACACGATTTGGTCAACTGGTCTCCTATTTGCAAACTCTAATTACCAAAGGACAGCAAATTAAATTCTAATTTTTCACTGTCTACCAATAGTGTGTGTGCATGTGTATGTGTATGTGTATATATATATATATATATGTGTATGTTGTGTGTGTATATATGTATATATTTTGGACTAGGTATTGAATGCAGGGGCATTCTACCTCTAGGCTACAGCCCCCTCCCCAGCCCTTTTTATTTTAAAACAGGGTATCACTAAGTTGCTAGGGCTGACCTTGAACCTGCAACCCTCCTGTCAAAGCCTCCCAAGTACTGAAATTGCAGGCATGCACCAACATGCCTGGCCACAAATAGCATTTTTAAAACAATATCTTCTGGATGCAACCTCACTTTCTAAGACACTCTGTAAATCTGCTCATAAAGTCATTCTACAGGGAAGATCCATCATAGTTAATGGTCACTATGGAAACCAGCCTGCAGTGCCTAATGGGCAATTTGTAATTAGGAGCAAGTGTGGGATGCAGTCTTCTAGTGAGGAGACTAATTCCAGCGTCTTCTGGGGAGAGGGAGGGACAGGGAGGAAACCAGAGCATCCATGCAAGACTTTGAGCCTGTCTGCCAGAGGAAGTTGTATTCTGAGGATGGGGCAGGTGTAATTTTCTGGGGCCCATCAATGTTTCCGAGAAAGAATCTGAAGGCCATTTTTGGAGGTGTTTTTATATCCCTCATCTCATTCAAGACTAAATCATGCATGGGGGTAGGGGAGCAAACCTTCCAAGAAGAAAATTGATGAGAAGACAGAGAACACATTAAGAAGCAACTAGACAAGTAACGAAGACAAGCAGACGGGTACCGCAAGCCCGTCTCTCCCCGCCTGTATGTTTGATCTCACACCCATATGTTCACTCTCAGTTCCCATATGGTTTCTTTCTCAATATGAAATCAGGATGGGGTGGGGGCAAGAACAAGCATGCACTCACTTTGTATCTACAAAAATTGCCACAGACAGGGAGAATCCTAGAACATGGGAGATAGGAAAGCTGAGTTAAAGGAGGCCCCTGCCAAGCTATGGTATGCTCTGGACACAGGTTCCTTCTGACTTCCTTCTCTGCAGGGTCGGGTACTTCTGGAAGTCCTATCCCAGCATGACTATGGACTCTCTGTCCAACTGTGGGCATTTGTTCTTGTTCATGGAGGTCTCCTGCCAGAGGCCTGACCCTGAACACAGCAGATCTGCAAATGTGGGTTGAGTTTGCCAAAGATGCAGAAGCCCCGACATGTCGGTGGTGCCAACTTGCTTGATGTACATACAGTTCCTCATCTGGACCGGTTGGGTAATGATGAGGACCTTGGCTTGTCATTCCAGAAGGACAGAAGCCTGTGACTCATTACCCTCAATGACAATGCGACCTGGTATTGTGCTGTCAAATAGTCATAGCAGCATTATTCATCACAACCCAAAAAGCAAAACCAGCTAGAATGTCTGTCAATTTAGGAATGCATAAATAAAGTGTAGTATATCCAAACAATGGGGTATTATTGGAAATAAAAAGGAATGAGGTATTGGTATATGCTACATGGATGGAGCTTGAAAAGATGCTAAGTGAACGAAAGCCAGACACAAAAGGACCAACTGATTCCATTTATATGAGGTGCTAGAACAAGCAAATCTATAAAGACAGAAAGTAGATTAGTGGTTGCCTAGGTCTGGGAAGAGGTGGAGAAGGGGAATGAGGGTTAATGGGTATGGAATTTTTGGGGAGGGAGGTGATGAAAATGTTCTAAAATTGATTGTAGTGATGGTTGCATAACTCTGAATATACTTTTTTTTTGCAATGAATTTTCAATGGTTTGGATTATGATCTCCCAAAGGCCTATGTGTTAAAAAGCTTCATCACCACTCTATGGGTGATACTGGGAGGTGGTGGAACCTTTAAGAGGTGGGACTTAGTGGGAATAACTGAGGTCACAGGGGGTATGCCCATGAAGGGGATTTGGAGATTCTGACCCCTTCTCTTTCTCTTTGCTTTCCAGGTACACCGTGAGGTGAGCACCACATGCGCCTGACCATGATGTACAGTGCCACCATAAGTCCAAAGGAAATAGGGTCAAACAACCACAGACTGAAGCCTCTGAAACCATGAACCAGAATGAACCTTTCCTCCATGTAAGTTGATTGTCCCAGGTGTTTTGTCACAGTGACAGAAGGCTGACTAACACAAAATTGTGCACTGGGTATAGAAAAGTGTATGGCTTGTGGATTACATCTCAATAAAACTGCTACAAAATGTCCCACTTTCTTTATTGTTCTTTAAAAGGCAAATATATCCTAGCAATTATGGGAGCTTGCCTATAATCTGGGGCCACATGGTGGGAGCTCCCTTCTATTTTTGTTATATTAAGAAATAATACTAGCCAGGCAAGGTGGGGCACACTTGTAATCACAGCATTTGGGAGGCTGAGACCGAAGGATCCGGGTTTGCGGCAAGCCTCAGCTACTTAGTGAGGCCCTCTGCAACTTAGTGAGACCCTGTTTCAAAACTAAAGAATAAAAAATAGGGCTGGGGGTATAGCTTGGAGGTAGAATGCCCCTGAGTTCAATCCCCAGTACTGCAAAAAAAAAAAAAAAATACTACTTTAAAATAATTTTCCTGTTTCTTTTCTAGTGCATTTCTCCAAAGCAACTTCATTAAAGAAACAAACAATTGTTTTCACTATAATTGCATTTAGTAAAGCAGGAGAGTGTCACTTTTCTAGTCTATGTTCCCTATGGTCTGCTTAAACAAACAAGCCAAAGTGATCTTTTCAAACAGAAAACAAGAGCACATCCCTCCTCTGCTCTAAACTCCTATCATTCAGGGTGGAGGCCAAGATTGGTCTCATCTACTGTCCTAAGATACCATTACTCTGACCTCCCCAGCTGCTCCCCATCCTCTTTCCTGCAGGCCAACATGCCAGGTATGCTCCAGCCTTAGGCTATTCATTCACAAGACATCCCAATAACCAGCCTCCTCTCCTCCTCAACATCTGAGCTCAAACTTTACCTTCTCAGTGAGGCCCTTACTGCTCATTGCATCTAAACATACACCAAGATTCCCACTAGAGGAATTTGTTGTCCCCTCCCCTCTGCTTAACTTTTCTCATAGTGCTTATCACCATCTGAATCACTGTATATTTAGCTTCTTTATCTGTGTATTATTTATCCTACTCCTCTGGAATATAATCCCAACAGTGCAGGAATATGTGTCTGTTTTGTTCACTGCCCTTTTGCCCTGGAGCCCAGAATACTGCTTGCCAGAGAGTAGGCACTCAGTAAATATTTGCAGAATGAACTGGTTAATATATTTTGTGAAGAATTTCAGCCATTGAAGTGTTCTGATATTCAAAAGAGAGTTTTGGCTAATTTCCTGAGCTATGATTAAATGTTATTATCAAAATTTGCAAAGCATTAGTACATGCTTGCGAAATAGCATACCATCTTAGTGGTTTCTATTTCTTACAAACCAAAGTTGCCTAAGAGTATTAATCATTGTTATGTCATGCAAATGGGGCTGAGAGACATCAGTGACTTGTCAAAGTCGTGTTGCGCAATCAGTGGCTTGGTCATAACAAACCCTGGAGTACATGTTCACTTCTGGATGGGGTCTTTGCAAAGAGGTCCATGGTCCATGGACTATGCCTTCTTTAGAGGGAACACACAGTTTTTTCAGGGCAGTGAGTTATAATCAGAGATGTGTGTCTTCAAATGATCTTAAATAAACGGGTACAAGCAAGTTTATAGTCACCAAAAGAAAAGAATTTGATAATATTCTAAGAATTCTTCTTTTCTCTTTTTCCCTTATCCAAAACTTAAATGTCCATGAGCAGGTCACTATTTTAATTCAAATACAACTCAGTTTTAGGCATTACTTTTTTTTTTTTTTCGATACTGGGGATTGAACTCAGGGGCATTCTACCTTCAAGCTACACCCCCAGCCCTATTTTTTATTCTTTATTTTGAAACAGGGTCTCACTAAGTTGCAGAGGGCCTCACTAGGTAGCTGAGGCTGGCCTCGAACCCGGATCCTCTGGTCTCAGCCTCCCAAATGCTGGGATTACAAGCATGCGCCACCACGCCCGGCTCATTTTTTTTTTTTTTTTTAATTATTTTTTCCAAAAAGAAACAAAGAAAATTAAGAACTTCATGGTACTCAATATAGTACTTGGAGAACTGGTTGCTTATAAAGAAAGCCAACATTCAGAGTGATTTCCTGTTTTATCAGTTGGTCTTATTTTGTGTCTCAGTGGAATTTCTCTTAAAGTTTTTTTTTTTTTTTCAACTTATTCAATAAGGTAGTTATTGCAAGGCATGGTGGCACACACCTATAATCCCACACTTGGGAGGCTGAGACAGGAGGATCGCAGATTTATGGCCTGCCTCAGCAACTTACGTCCTCGGCAATTCAGTGAGACCCTTTTCAAAATAAAAAATACAAAAGGGCTAAGGATATAGTTCAGAAATAGAACACTACTGGTTCAATACCTAGTAACACACACACACACACACACACACACACACACACACACACACACACAGTAATTATTTATAAATAGACCCTTAGTAGAGTTAGTCATAAACTGTTAAGTCTAACTGTTAGTCATAAACTGTTAAGTATTTAAGAAGAGCTACAAAAATGACAACTATGTGAGGTGATCATGTACTAGACTGGTTTAGCCATCCCACAGTGTACATCAAAAAATTATGTTGTATATCATATATACAATTATTTCCAATTTAAATAAATTTTAAGAATATTTAGAAGAAATACAGATGAAAATACAAATAATTTTTTTTTTTTTTGGTGTGGTACTGGGGATTGAACCCAGAGACATTCTACCTCTCAGCTACACCCCCAGCCCTATTTTTTTATTCTTTATTTTGAAACAGGGTCTCACTAAGTTTCAGAGGGCTTCACAAAGTAGCTGAGGCTGGCCATGAACCTGTGATCCTCTTGTCTTGGCCTCCCAAATACTGGGATTACAAGAGTGTGCCATCATGCCTAGCTTAAATTTTTAAAACTTTTATAAAAGTTTTTAAAAAGGAAAGAAGATAAGGTGCTAACATTTGTTGATACTTTTCATATACCATCTCACTTATTCTTTAAACAACTGTGTAGACACTTACTACCTGCATTTCACAGATGAAAAAAAAAAAAACAACAAAAAAAGTGAGGACAAGTAACTTGCTCAAGGTCTCATGAACTAGAAAGCAGCAGGGCTCAGGTCCAAACCTTTACCTGTGTGGTTCGAAAGTCTCTTCATTTAGATCAAACTTACTTCTACAAACTTTCCATTTTTTTCCCTTCTTTTTAATGAGAAAGATGGGTGGAAATATCATCAACCTTGGACAAAGTTAGAAAAAATTACTCTGGAATTTGCTAGATCAAGGAAAACTTTCAGGAGAAGCAATCACGTAAACATGCTAAACTGTTAAGTTTCCTAAGAACTAATATGTTGAACCTTTTAGGCATTTTCATAATAAAGGAGTATAAAATTACATCTTTTTTAACCTAGATAGGGGAGAAAATGTTTTTACTAAAGAGCTACTCTCAAACCACAGCTTGTCGAACAAAATAACAAAAGAAAGGTTATTTCTGGAAACTTTTATAGAAGGTGAATTAAGAACTATATATGTGAGGTCCTGTGCTAGAGGGACATGCCTACAGTATAGTAAAAAGGCAAAACTGTTACTGGCCCACCTACTTGAGCACTCTGGGGCTAACTACCATTTGGTCTTCCAAATGCATTTTACTTCTTATTCTCACCCAGAAATCAGAACACAGGCTCAGCGGTGCATTTAATCTGATCCACCAATTTTGGTTCACCAGGACTACAGAAAGTGGGGTGAGTGGGCAGCATGTGTTTAAAGTCAGAGAGATGCAGGCCCTGAAACTGTCCCATGTCTTAGATGATAAATATGCTAAGTCATCCAGGCCAACAAGGTCATTTTTTGTACAAGCTATAGGTTAGAAGCTGCCCTCTTCCCACTCTTCATTATAGAAAGGTTGGCTAAATCACATATAACCTACAAAACAAAAACCTCAAACCTAAAAACCTGGTTCCACTGAATAAAAGGATATTTGTTCTAAGAGATCAGATGTCTTTATAGTTTCATTATAGCAACATAAACATCCTAAAAGTCAGGGTAATAAAGAAGTAAAAATTCTAATAAACTGAAGAGTTGTGGTAGCAGCAGCTTTCTCTTTAAGCTTTATCTCTCAACCTCTCTCTGTGTTAGATATATAACACTCTTAAAAATATCTGCCAAAATTGGGGCATGAACGCCATCCAAATCCTGATAAACAGAATAGCTTTTCAGATCATTTTCACTGCTGCAGCTGCTGGAATGTGTTCTGAATCCAGTACACACAGTGAGTGCAGTAATTAGACTTAGTCCTAAATGGCATAGACTGGTCCATTTGCAAACATGAATTAAACACCTACGACATGTCAGATACTCAGATAAGACACTGGAGATAAAAAAAAAAAGAATGTGAATAGGTTTCTTCCTGTCCTCTAGGAGTTCATTAAAAAAACCCAAACAAACAACAAATAATAGCCAGGTGAGATGGCCATACCTATAATCCTAGTATTTGGGAGGCTGACACAGGAGGACCAAAGGCTTGAGGCCAGCTTTAGCAATTTAGTGAGACTCTCAGCAACTTACCAAGAACTTTTCAAAATAAAAAAAAACACAAAAGGCTGGGGGTGTAACTTGGAGGTAGAATGCCCCTGGGGTTTAATCCCTAGAATCACAAACAAACAAACAAACAAACCTAAATCTATCCAACAACCATCATACTATAGAGTAAATGCAAAGACAGCCACAAGCAGAAAATTGTAAGGAAAGACCAATGTGGGGCACCTAAGACAGATGGGGAGAGGCAGAATGCTGGATAGGCAGGCAGGTCCTTCTAGAGAAGATAGCATTGTGTAGGAACATTCTGGAATGGTTCACTGTTTGAAATTATTGATCCCAGTCAAGGTTTTCTACACATCTCAACAATGCTACTACCTCAACAGAATGACAGCAATTCTATGGGATGCAAAAGTTTGTACAGCTTCAGTTATCACCTTCTGACTTGAGAATTCAAAGACTTTGACTAAGGTGGTGAATGCTGGGGCAAAGGGAGGACATAGAGGGATACAGAGAGATGGACAGGATACTGCCCCAGAGTCCATCAGGGAAGAAAAACAACAGGCATGTCATGAGCTGGTGATGTGGGTCACCTGTAAACCAGGTACTACACATTAAAGCCACTATCATGCCTGGAAGCAGAGATGGCTCCTAATGAAAGCTGAGGAGAAACAGCTGAGTTACACAAAGCACAAAAGACCCGAAATATTTGCACAATTCTTTAAAGAGGGAGAAGTCAGAAAGCAAAGCACACTCTTGACATCGGAATTTCACAAAGAATCTCTCAGGTCGAGGATGACAGGGAAGCCACAACTGTCTGGTTTCTTCTCTAAGTGTTGGTAGATCTGGAAACATCTCTCTCTGACACTTGAAGATGCTTTCCAAAAGGTAAGTGCAGGCTGGGCGCTGGCAGAAAGGGGGAGGGTGACTAGGTGGAGGGTTTTCTTTCTCTTCTTCTTTGAAAAGATATGTCTCTCTTTCAATAAGAAGTTTATTCACATTCTAGCCAGCTGCAAAACAGGATTGAGAGCCAAGTCCCTATTGCCAAAGTTCACTCTTCAAACCGGCAGCCTGAGGTCTGATAACCAGTTAAAATGCTCAACACAATCGCTGCCTTTTGGTGGAAAACAGAGGCTCCATTGTTTGGAGATACATTTTCAAGTTTAACTCTTCTAGAATTATGAAATTCAAAACAAGAGCTATTAGGTTCAATCAGTATCAGAGTGAAGGGAATTTCTGTGTGTGTCAGTTTGGATTTCTTTCTTCTTTTTTTTCCCCCCAAAGAATAATTGGATTTCTCTGGTAATGGTCAGAAAAGTAAATGGTCATAACTATGAGGACTTAGAAAATGAAAAACAGCTCCAAACTCATAAAATTCCATGTGTGTGATCTATTGCATTTTTAGAATATGTTAAACCCTTTAAAATAAAAATGTCTGATCCAAGATTCTAGGTTTCCTAGAAACTAATGGGGAAAAAAAGTACTAGCCAGCAGCTATCATAGAATTAAAGGGCAGTTATAAAAGTGGAGGTGAGCAAGGTGTGGTGGCACACACTTGTAATCCTAGTACTTGAGAGACTTAGACAGGAGGATCACAGGTTCGAGGACAGCCTGGGCAAGTAGTGAGACTCCCATCAACCTAGTAAGACCCTGTTTCAAAATAAAAATAAAGTAGGAAAAATAAGAGTAGAGGTGGAAAAATATTCTCTGTTTGTACCAAGTATACATTCTCTTATTTAATATTAAATATATATTTGTAGAAATGACATAGGTTATCCATTCAATAAACACATGTAAAATTCCTGCCTTATACAAGGCACTATACCAAGGAGGTATTATGGGTATGCAAAAATAAATACAACACGGCTCATATCTTCAGGTGCATACAATCTTGTGAGGAGTATGAAATAAAAAGAAATGAAGAAAAAGTAAAACTTTAGTGTCCTAGAGTATAAGGCATAAACATGGGAAGTGACTAGTTAGATCAAGTTTAGAAAGGTATCCCTAGATACTCTTATATCAGTGGGACATCCATGTCTAACAATGGAACATCTGTATACACCTCCATTTCATTACGTTACTTAGGGCAAAGGAAACCAGGTGATATTTTTAGGTGAAATGATTTCTTCCATTGGTAAGGTGATGTCTGCAGAATACAGTAGAAAAACTATATGATCATTAAAATCGAATTCATTTCAAATAAAAATTGCATGACAAAATTAAAATCCATTCATAAAAAAAAAAAGTTCAGTAAACTAAGGGATAGGAGGGAAATGATAGGCATCTATGAAAAACCTATAGTGATTACAACGCTTAATGGTAAAAGACTGAAGGCTTATTTCCTGGGATTAGAACCTCTCATTGCCTCTATTCAACATTGAACTAGATGCTAGCACAATGAAATGACTCTAAAACCAATGGGGAAATATAAAGAACCTCAAATTGTGAACAATTTTGGGGGAAAAATAAAGTTGAAGGATTATATCTTACCAAATTTCAAGACTTAGGATAAAGTTACATTAATCAATAATGCATGGTTTCTACATAAAGATAAATACACCGAACAATGCAACAGAACAGAGTCCAGAAATAGGCCCACACATACAGTCAATTGATTTTTTAATAAAGATTCAATGGGTAGTAGAGAATCCTTTCAATAAATAGTACTGGAATAACAATATTTCACACATAAAATAATTAAACCTTTATAACCTAACATCATAAACCAAAATTAACTCATAGTGGGTCATAGACCTAAAAGCTGAAGTAAAAATTTTTTAAGAAAACATAGGAGAAAATTTTTAGTAATCTTGGACTAGGAGAAAGCAAATTAAAACCATAGTGAGATGCCACTACACACTCACCCGATTGGCTTACATTTAAAAGAACCAAAATACCAAGTTGGTGATGAGGTGAGTGTAACTCCTATAGACTACAGGTGAGATTGTAAATTTTTTTTCATATTATTTTTATTGGTGCATTATAATTACACATAATACTGAGATTCGTTGTTGCATATCTGTATACATATTTGTAACAAAATAGTACACCCACTTTGGAAAATATTTGGAATGATAGTTTCTTAATAAAGTTACACATAGACCTATTACATGATCAAGCCATTTCACTTCTAAGTGGCTAAGTGAGAGAGGATGTCCATGGCATGACTTGTACACAAATGTTCATAGCACCTTCATTTGTAGTAGTAAAAACTGGAAAAATTCAAATGTCAGTCCATCTGCTAGGTCAATGGGAAAACAATTTGTGATATACTTCTACAATGGAATATCACTCAACAATAAAAATAAAGGAACTAGTTGGGAGTGATGGTGCACGCCTGTAATCCCAGTACTCAAGAAGTTGAGACAGGAGGATTGCAGGTTTGAGGCCAGCCTTAGCAAGGTAGTGAGATTGTGTTACACAATTAAAAAAAATAGGACTGCGGGTGTAGCTTGGAGGTAGTATACCTCTGGTTTCAATCTCCAGTACCTCCCCCCCAAATAAAATAAAAAGGAACTATTGATATATACAACAACATGAATGGATCTCAAAATAATTATATCAAGTGAATGAAGGCAGATCATCCACCAAAAAAAGTATATCTACTGTAGGGTCTCATTTCTATAAAACCCTAGAAAATACAAACTAATCTCGTGCCAGAAAGCAGTTCAGTGGTTGCCTGGGGAAGTTGGGGCTGGAAAGAACAGAGGAAGGGTGACAAAGGGCATGACAAAACCAAGGAGCGGTGGTGACAGAAATGCTCACTACCTATGTGGCTTCATAGGTGTGCACGTGTCAGGACTCATCAAACTGTGCGCTCTAAATATGTGACATTTGTTGGATGTCAATTATACCTCAATAAAACTGTAAAATTAAAAAAAAAAAGAAGCCATTCAAAAATTCAAATAGAGATAATTAAAGCCAAAAGTAGGATGGTAACAATGGTAATATAAAGAAGAAAATGGAAACCGGGTCCTCCTCCTTATTATGTTGTTCATCTCTATTGTTCATTACAAAGACCTCCACTTCATAATAGAGTTTAGGGCAAAAGAACACAGGGGGTATTTTTAGTTGAATAAGGCTCCCTATTATTGCCAAGGTGATTTCTGGAAAAAAGAAAAAAAAAAAAAAAAAAAAAAAAAAAGATGTCAGAGCCTGGAGGTGTCAGGGCATGAGTGAACCTGACAGAAGAGGAATTGCAATGGATGCTGTGGTCCTGCCCAGATCCTGCCCTGGGATGGAAGGGCTCACTCCTCCAGCTGCCAAGACAGTGTGGCTGTGGATGGTTCCTGGCTGAGCCTCCCCAGCAACTGCCCTTGGCTAATGGGCGTCACCTCACCCAAGATTCTGCTCCCTCCCT
Source organism: Graphiurus murinus (assembly GCA_004027655.1). Lineage (NCBI taxonomy): Eukaryota > Metazoa > Chordata > Mammalia > Rodentia > Gliridae > Graphiurus > Graphiurus murinus. Next base: position 10,692 of record PVLC010010264.1, on the reverse strand, counting down.
GGGGCCATCCTAGTTTCAGAGCTTCCCCATGGGATCAACTGGCCTCTTAAGAGGTGTTATTTCCAAAGGATTACCAACATACAAATCTCCAGGTTACCCAGGGAGTCAGACCTAAGACAGCTCTGCAAAGCAGCTTAATATAGAAAACTGAAGCATTCTCTACTCTGTGGGCAAGGGTAGGGCAGAGTTAAAGATTAAAAGGAAGAATTTCCTGAAGGTGGTCAAAGAATAAGAAAAAGCATTCCAGAAAGCTCCATTTTCAACCGAGAAAGTAAACTATCATTATTGTAACTGATGAACAATAACAGCCAAGCCCATGAAAATAAGTTTCAGTGTGCTATGAAGGGACAGCATCCCACAACATGTAGACCTCCCGAGAATAAAGACTCTAAGAAGTTGTAGGATCCATAAGTCAGCTGAGATGTGTAGCAATAAAAGAGATGGCTCTGCAGAACTTAGCTACATACCAGGAGCAACAAAAGGGGAAAGGAGAGAGTGAAGCTTTTGGTCCCCAAGAATATCCCATTAATATTAATGTCAACAAAGAGTTAAAATTAAAAGCGCTGAGTCCAAATTTCTGCAGGGTGTCTCAGGGGGGAGAGGTGGGCAGAAAGAGGATGTTAAAACAAGGGAATAGGAAAGACTCTATTTGTTTTTCTTCCTGGGGCTGGGGGCACTTCCTGAGAGCACTGTCAGGAAGTAATCTCCTCTGCCTGAATAACTGCATCTCATGAGAAGAGGATCAGTGGCCCATCCATGTCCCTGTACACTCAGAGAGTGCGGGAGGCAGGGATAGCCTGCCTAGTGGACTGTGCTTGCCATCTAGGAGGGATGACAGCCAAGGGGGCACTTTCTTGCTCACTCACCCGGCATGCACCTGGGCTCCTGCCCTGCTCCAAGGTGTATCTTGAATTACTAGAGCTATCCCTGGGTGATTTTATCAGTGATGGAATGCTCGTCAACAGTGGTCTTCAGACTCTTCATGAACTGGGCTATTTCTTTCATGCACACTAAATGCAACCACGGGCCTTCGTGCATATCTTGTTGCATGTTCGTGAGTTCCAAACCTGTTTGCTAGACCTGTCTCCCTGGCAAAGCTTTCATGGCTACTGCTGCTAGCGTAGCCTAACTCTGAGCAGCAGAGGCACAGGGCAACCAGGAAGCTTTAAGACAGAGATAGACTGAATGCTTATGTCCCTCTATAATTCAAAGGCTAAATGCTAACACCCAAGGTGATCTTTGGGAGGTGACTGGGTCAGGAGGGCATTAGTGCCCTCTACAAGGGGCCCCAGAGAGCTCATTTGCTCCTTGTGCCATGCAAGGCTGCATCAAGATGACCACCTATGACCCAGAGAGTAGGCCCTCACCAGACACTGAATCTGTTAGTGCCTCGATCTTGCAACTTCCAGCCTCCAGAATGATGAAAAGTACATTTCTTTTGCTTATAAATCACCAAGCCGGCTGGGCGTAGTGGTGCACGCTTGTAATCCCAGTACTTGGGAGGCTGAGACTGGAGGGTCTGGGTTCTCAGCCAGCCTCAGCTGCTTAGTGAGGCTCTCCACAACTTAGTGAGACCCTGTTTTAAAAAATAAAGAATAAAAAATAGGGCTGGGGTGTAGCTTGGAGTTAGAATGCCCCTGGGTTCAATCCTCAGTACCTCAAACACACACACACACACACACACACACACACACACACACACACACACACAAAAAAAAATCAACAACAACAAAAACCCCCCGCCCAGTCTATGGTAGCTTGTTATAGCAGCCCAAATTGACGAAGACAAAAATCCTAGCTCTGCCAGTTACTACTGGGCAAACTTGACACATTACTACATTCTCTGAACCTCAGTTTCTTCAACTGTAAAATGGGGTAACAGCATTTTCATGCATTCATCTATCTGTATCTATCTATCAATCTGGTCTTTGAGACGAGGTCACAAGATATTTCCTAGGCTGGCTCTAAACTCCTGGGCACAAGCAATCTTTATGTTTCAGCCTTCTGAGTAGCTGGAACTCAGGCATACACTACCATACCCAGCCCTCAATATATTTTTCAACTGAGAAAAATAACTGTATAGCTTACTGTAAAATTACTATGAAAGAGACTGTCAAACATTATGTTGCATGAGTGAACATTTATATAGAAATAAGTACTAAAAAAATATTGTTTCTCCAGGCTCACTAGCATACTTCCTTTCACCAGATAATGAATGACATATGATTCATTGTGTTTCCCTTTCTGGATCCTTCAAGAAACACAGAGTTAAATGTGGAACTTATAGCCGGATGTGGAGACCCATGCCAGTAATCCCAGTACTTGGGAGTCTGAGACAAGAGGATTGCAGGTTTAAAGCCAACTTCAACAACTTAGCAAGGCTCTTAGCAACTTAGCAAGATTCTGTTTCAAAATAAAATAAATAAATAAAAAGCCAGGCAGGCGGCACATGCCTATAATCCCAGTACTTGAGAGGCTGAGATGGGAGGATTGCAAGTTCAAGGTCAGCCTCAGCAACTTAGCAAGACTCTCAGCAGTCTAGTAAGATCTTGTTTGAAATAACAAATAAAAAGGGTTAGGGATGTATCTCGGAGGTACAATGCCCCTGGGTTCAATCCCTAGTACCACAAACTCAATCAGTCAGTAGGGTTGGGAGTGTAGTTTAGAGGTAGAATGCCCCTAGGTTTAACCCCCAATATAAAAAGGAAGAAAGAAGAAAAGAAAGAAAAAAGAAAATTGGGACTCATTTGTAGTAATTACACTTAACTTAGCCTAGATTTTCTAGTAACTATAAAATCCCTAAGTACTTTGAAGGGTCCTTCTTTCCTTTTTTCCTTCCTTCCTTCCTTCCTTCCTTCCTTCCTTCCTTCCTTCCTTCTCCTTCCTTCCTTCCTTCCTCCCCTCTCCCCCCTTCCCTTCTTTCCTTCCTTCCTTCCATCAGAAACTAGATAAATTAATTTTCTGATGTATCCATTCATTAAAAAAAAAAAACTGTCTAGTGAGCATTCTCTTATGTCAAACATTGTGCTAAAACAAGAATAATGGAAAGAATGGGTGCAGGAGTTGGCACCTGGAAAAGATTTGGTGGGAGGCAATGTGGAGGAGGACAGATCAAGTATCCCTTTCTGGAATGTTGAACCAGAAGTTCTCAGATTTGGGATGTACTGATATTTTTTAATATTTGTATACACATTATGAGATATCTTAGGGATGGGGTCCAAAATCCAAACAGGAAATTCATTTACGTTTCGTACATGCCTTATACATAGCCTGAAAATAGTTTACACAGTGTTTTTAATGTGCCTGTGTTTTGATTGTGACCCATCACATGGGATCAGGTGTGAATTTTTTCACTTATAGCACTATGTTGGCATTCAAAAATTTCAGATTTTGGAGCATTTTGGATTTAAGATTAGAGATGCTTAGCCCGTAATACAGTGGACAGGGAGTCCAGGCTCAGAGAAGAAAAAACACAGCAGAAGACAAGGATCCTACCAATGCTCAGTGGCTAGTTGGGTAATAGTGGTAATAGTGGTTCATGATGTTTGCTGGGGCAGCTTGTGAATAGATATGACATCCCAAAGTGGATTAAACTCTTCTGGACACCCAGGCCAATTGGCTCAATCAGCAGAACCACTGGGGCCCAACTAGGACTGAAAGAGAACAACAGCATATCACCAGGGATCAGAAGCAATAAACAAGCTAGGCTACTGGGTGCAGGGGCACACACCTGTAATCCTAGTACTTGGGAGGCTGAGACAGGAGGAGCTCAGGTTTGAGACCAGCCTCAGCATCTTAGTGAGACTCTCAGCAATGTAGTAAGAGCCTGTTTCAAAATTAAAAAAAAAAAAAAATAGGGCTGGGAGTGTAACTCAGAAATAGAATGCCCCTGAGTTCAATCTCCAATACCAAAAAAAAAAGAAGTTATGAGCAAGAAAAAAGAATGTCAGCCGGGCGTGGTGGCGCACGCTTGTAATCCCAGCATTTGGGAGGCTGAGACCGGAGGATCCGGGTTCGCGGCCAGCCTCAGCTACCTAGTGAGGCACTCCGCAACTTAGTGAGACTCGGTTTCAAAATAAAGAATAAAAAATAGGGCTGGGGGTATAGCTCGGAGGTAGAATGCCCCTGAGTTCAATCCCCAGTAC
>PVLC010010263.1:0-51051 GCA_004027655.1 Graphiurus murinus | reverse complement strand
CCTCAGCTACCTAGTGAGGCACTCTGCAACTTAGTGAGACTCGGTTTCAAAATAAAGAATAAAAAATAGGGCTGGGGGTATAGCTCGGAGGTAGAATGCCCCTGAGTTCAATCCCCAGTACCACAAAAAAAAAAAAAAAAAAAAAAAAAAAAAAAAAAAAAAAAAAAAAAAAAAAAAAAAAAAAAAAAAAAAAAAAAAAAAAAAAAAAAAAAAAATAGGGCCGGGGGTGTAGCTCGAAGGTATAATGCCCCTGGGTTCAATCCCCAGTACAGCAAATAAATAAATAAATAAATAAATAAATAAATAAATAAATAAATAAATAAATAAATAAATAAATAAATATTAAATTCAATTAAATAGGACTGAGGAATCCAGACACAGTGGCACACATCTGTGATCTCAGTACTTTCTCAGCACTCTACCTCTGAGCTTCACCCCCAGCCTTTTTATTTTTTATTTATTTATTTATTTATTTTATTTTGCAGTCCTGGGGATTGAACTCAGGGCATTTAACCTCCGAGCTATACCCCTAGTCCTATTTTTTTTATTCAGCCTCAGAAAATTAGTGACTCTCTTTCAAAATTAAAAAAAAAAAATTGTAAGTGCTAGAAGTATAGCTCAGAAATAGAATGCCCCTGAGTTCAAGCCCCAGTAACACACACACACACACACACACACACACACACACACACGCGCGCGCGCAGCCAGCTGGCATATGCCTGTAATCTTAGCATTTAGGAGGCTGAGAAAGGAGGATTGCAGGTTCAAGGCCAGTCTCAGAAACTTAGAGAGAACCTCAGCAATTTAGTGAGACCCAATTTCAAAAAGACTGGGGGTGTATCTTGGAGGTCGAATGCTCCTGGGTTCAATTCCCAGTGTAAAAACAAAAAAAAAAAAAACAGCCAAGACTAAAAGAAGTGAATCAAAAATCATTGCATATATCCCTAAGTTGATGATGCCAATATTTATATGTTCACCAAAGAACCAGTACATTTGTACCTTAGGTTTACAGCCCTGGTTTTAAATTTATATTATAAATAATATGTGTGGGGGAGGGGGTAGTACTGAGAATTGAACTCAGGGGCACTCTACCTCTGAGCTACACCCCCAGCATTTTTATTTTTTATCTTATTTTATAATTTATTTATTTTATTTATTTTATTTTGCAGTCCTGGAGATTGAACTCAGGGCATTTTACCTCCGAGTTATACCCCTAGTCCTATTTCTTTATTCTTTATTTTGAAACAGGGTCTCACTAAGTTGCAGAATGCCTCACTAAGTAGCCTCAAACCCAGATCCTCCTGTCTAAGCCTCCCTAGTACTGGATTACAAGCGTGCACTACCATGCCCGGCTCCCTTTTTTATATTTTTACTTTGAAACTGGGTCTCATTAAGTTCTGATGGCCTTGCTAAGTTGTTAAAGTTGGCCTCAAACTTGCAATCCTCCTGTCTCAGTCTCCTAAGTACTGAGAATACAGGCATGCACATGCACCACCATGCCTGGCTGGTAAAGAATTTTTAACAGTGATTTTCATTCAAGCCAAACACAGACACTTTCTCATGCTTCTCTGATGTAAGGAGTATTATCCACGGATTATTAGAAAGCCTTTCATATGAGTAAGCCTGGAGGACTCAGGATATTCACCAGGATCCTCAGCACTGTGCGATGATATGGCTAGTTTTGAAAAGTCTGATGAAATAAGTAGGATTATATAATAAATCCCATATGCTACTAATATAATAAATATTAACATTTTCAGGTGTGGTAGCACACACCTATAATCCCAGTACTTGGAAGGCTGAGACAGGAAGAGCATAGGCTCAAAGCTAGTCTCAGCAATTCAGCAAAGCCCTCAGTAACTTAGTGAAACTAGGTTTCAAAATAAAAATAAAATAGGGCTTAGAGTAGAGCTCAGAGGTAGAAATCCCCTGGTTTCAATCCCCAGTACCACACACACATATACACACACACGCACACACGCACACATGCACGCACGCACTGTGTATATATGTATGTATGTATGCATCTTATATGTGTGTATAAACATTTAATTCTCTCAACAACCCTATAATATCGATACTTTTGGTATCCTCAATGTGTTATAAATGGAGTATGCTCAGATATTAACATTGTGCCTTTGGAAGTTTTAGTAACTCAGATAACTAGGAAGCAGATGCTCAAAGCCAGAAATTTCCGTGCTCTTAACCATCCTGATTTACTTTCCATAGAGGTCTACAAGATAGTATCCTACCTTTCCAATCCTTGAGGCCAAGCTCAATTGTTCAACCTCGAAACTGCAAAATACCCACAAGTACCGACTACTGTAATTCTGATGTGTGCACGAAGAAGAATCAACTGCCCGTGACTCACTTTGAATCCACTGCAGAGTGCGCTACTGTGCTACTGGCATGATAGCAAGCCGTTAGTCACTGGGCCAAGAACTCCTACCACTGCAGGTACCGGTTCTGCCAGAGGCAACTGCCGGCAACACCTGCACTCAGAGGTGGCCGTGGCGCTGTCCGCGGTGCTGACTTAAATAAACAAACCTGCCTTGAGTGTGCTTTTCTGTATTCATGCGCAAATTCTACTAGATAACCAAATCCCAGTCTCCCTCCTCTGTGTATCTTGCTTTTAAAGGAGGCTTTATTTCTTCAGTCTTTTTACAATCTCAATCTTTCCAGATCTCTACCTGCTGAATATGCACCTAGGCTAGGCCCTCAGTCTTGCCCGTGCCTCCACAATCGCAACACTGCTTCATTTTTTACATGGATCGTTTTATATTTGGGGTACTGGGAATTGAACCTAGGGGCATTCTACCACTTTGCTGCACCTTCAGCCCTTCGTGGGGTTTTTCTGTTTATTTGGTTGGTTTTATATTTGCTTTTGTTTTGTTTAATTGGTGCATTGTAATCATACATCTTTGTTAGGTACAAGCTGGTAGAGGCATACATGCACACAGCTACCATTTAACCCTTCCCCAATTCCCACCCCACTTCCTCCCCTTCCCTCCTTCTCATGTTCAGTTTAGTGACTGACTTTGATATGTTTGTGGAAGAACATCATGTGCATTCGGGTGTTTCTCTCCTCCCCACATCACCTTCAGTTAAGTCATCTTCTTTGCTCATCTAAGGTTTCTCCTTCATCTAGAGTCCCTCTTATGACCCACTTTCTCCCTAGCTTCTGCATTGGTTTTATATTTGTTTTAGTGTTTTGTTTGTTTGTTTTTGGTAGTACTGGATATTGAACCCAGAAGTGTCCTAACTCTGAGCTACACCCCTAGCCATATTTTATATTTATTTTGAAACAGGGTCTTGCTAAGTTGCTGAGGTTGACCTTGAACCTGGGATCCTCCTATCTCAGCCTCCAAAGTATTGGTATTATAGGCATGTGCCACCACCTCCAGCTACCCCAAACCCACTTATTTGTTTGTTTGTTTATTTATTTATTTATATCTGTGGGGGGGTACTGGGGTACACCCCCAGCCCTATTTTTTATTCTTTATTTTTGAAACAGAGGCTCACTCAGTTGTGAAGGGTCTCACTAAGTAGCCCAGGCTGGCCACAAACCTGCCATCCTCCTGTCTCAGCCTCCCAAGTACTGGGATTTCAGGCGTGTGGCACACACCTGCATGCAGGCTCCATCCGCATGGATTCTTAACAAATCAGCCTACCTCTGTCTTGTCTAAGGTACTTTTTAAGAAGGTAAAAATATAAGATTACTGAATAGATAAGGTACATTAGGATTATCCTTGTCATTTATCTGTTTGCAGGATATATGCCTGGAAAGAGAATCAGGGAAGGGAGGTTCCTCTGATGATCACAAAGTTACCAGCCAAGTGTCACTTGAAAGTTGTTACGGAAAGAAGAGAGAAACTAGAATGGAGAGGGGAGCAGGAGATAACAAGACAACAGTGGAGATCCCAGGGGAAAGTTAAGCCCAAATCGTGCTGTTACGGTTTGAACAGAGAATTTCCTGGAAGAGTTCATATATTGGCCAAAATGTCCAGAGGTGGTATAACTGAATCATGAGGAGTCCAATGTCATCAGTGGATAGATGCACTGGTGCATTAGTGGACTTGCTGGGTGGTAAGATAGACAGTTAGGGTGTGGCTAGATGAGGTGGGTCGTATATTTCCCTCGGCCCTGCCTTGCTGTCTATGCCCCGATCGTGGCACAGGTGACCCAGCCTCCAGCACTGACTGTGAATAACTACACCATCCTTCCTCTAAGTTGTGACCATCAGGTATCTGGGGTCACACAGAGGTCAGAACGCTAACACGCTGTTTGTTTTTAGTGCATACTAAAAACTAAGCTTCAAATCCTAATGAAAGAACAAAAAAAGGGGGATTCATAAACACTTTTTGCAAAAGAAGAAAAAAATATAAATATTTTATCTTTGCTTAACATACCTATTTGAAGCTGTATCACCTTTGCAAAAGTAAATTCCCAGGCCTAATTTAGTAATGGAATGCTATCTCTCATTAATTTAAAGTGTCTGATATATAAATAACTTTCACAAACTAATTCAAACTAGCAATGTATGACACTAGTCTCAGAGATAGTGTGAAATTTTCTCTTAAAAAATTGTTGCTGGCTGTCCAATAATTATACACTGTGACATTGAAACAGCTTGGCTTCCAGCTTAAATTAGAAAATGTTAAGCCAACGTCTCTAAAAACGATGTACCAGCATGATATCACTCTAGCAAATGCATAAATACATTTAAATTTATTTAACTAATTGCCCCCTTGATAACCAGCTATTTATAGCCTTAAATTGTTTACTGCATTTTTTTTTTACAATATCACTGTGGGAATCAGCCCATGGTCATTCTTCTCACTGCATAACAATTCATCCTACTCACAAAGCTGGGGACTTTGTTGCAGATCGGTTTACCCTAATTACCACAGCTCTGCACTAATAATTAGCATTTTAACAAAAGTGGTACTAGTAGCAAATAAATAGCATCCCTCCTGTTGTTAGCAAAATTATAAAGATTCAAAAATTAGTTTTAGCAGAAATATAAATAAGTAAAAAGTAGTATAGGATGTTTGAAGTTCTTAGCATTAAATTCTAGGAAGCTTGAGGAAGTCTTTGAAGAAAATTCAAATTTAGAAGGAAAAGTAAAACTCACCAAGTGCTGTGTGCACGCATGCCAGAATCACCATGAACTACATTATGATGTGAGACGGCAATGTACCAACAAAAGTATAAAAGTAAAGATTTAAAAAGTAAAAATAATAAAATAAAAGGAAAGGAAAGGTACTCTACCTCAAAGACAATAGGCAAACTCTTCTCAGTGTTACACTGTTTACATGTCAAATCCAAGAGGACACGTGACCCGTGTGCCCTTTGTGTCTTCCTGCCAGAGGTCACAGCTTAGGAATGGTGTCTCCCACCAATAACACTGCCCATTTCATTGGAGCTGAGTTTCTAATTTTTTTCTGCAGAAAGTTCAATAATATTCATCTAGTAAGCCTTTCACTTTGCAGATGAGAGAGAAAAGCCCAGACAGGACAGACTAAATGGCTTTGCCAAGATGGCACATGCAAAACCTCCACCGTAGTACATCTGACTACAAATAGAGTGTTCTCTCTGCCATACTATACTATTTCATATCAAATTTGTATTCATAAATATCTGTAAGATAAGGTTAACCAGTGTTGTGTGTATCTGGTAAAACTATCCTAATTATAGGTGACTGGATCACTAAGTGTTACATCTGAAACTTGAACTAAGATACTCGGCTTTCTTTCTCGGTTTCTACCAAGAAGGAATAGAAATGTGTACAATTCCATTCTTATTTGTATTATTTTAAAATCAATTCTACTCCTTAACTAGAAGACTGGAAAATCTTTACTTTATCAGAAAGCTAAATTATTTTCTAATTTATGTTCCACAAGTAAGAATAACTTACGATCTTTAGGCACAAATCCCAAATCCTGAGTGGTATGTGGTGTGTGTGTGTGTGTGTGTGTGTGTGTGTGTGTGTGTGTGTGTGTGTGTTAGTGGAGATTAAACCCAGGGGCATTCTCTGAGCTACACCCCCAGTCCTATTTTATTTTATTTTTAAACAAGGTCTTGGTAAGTTGCTGAGATCCTTGCCCAGTCACTGAGGCTGGCCTTGAACCTGCAATCCTCCTGTCTCAGCTTCTCAAGTACTGAGATTACAGGCATGTGCCACTACACCTGGCTTATAAACCCCAAATTCTAACCACATAGATATCTGCATCCTAGCCACATTTCATTAAATTTTCTAACTTATCCCTTTTATATTTTACCCTAGGTTCCCAACAAAGACTTCATTTTTAAATGCCAAAACAGAATTTTGCAAAAACATGCACCTAATGGTTGTTAGAGGCAAAAAGATACCATTCCCCTAGATTTTGTACAAAGCAATGGAGAAGCATAATTAGGAAGACATGAAGTTAGGCGAATGATATACCACTGAGCTATTGGCGCACACTTGTAATCCCAGTAGTTGGGAGACTGAGATAGGAGGATCACAGGTTCGAGGAGAGCCTTAGCAAGTAGTGAGACTCTCATCAACCTAATGAAACCCTGTTTCAAAATAAAAATAAAATTGGGCTGGGGGTGTAGCTCAAAGGTAGAATGCCTCTGGGTTCAATCCCCAGTACTAAAAAAAAAAAGACATAAAATTTCAAAAAATTGCATACAATACTTTAAAAACATGGATATATTATCAGATATAACTTAGAAGAGAAATTAGCAAAACTGAGTGGAATTTTTTTTTAATTGATGCATTGTAATCATACATCTTTGTTAGTACAAGCTGATAAAGGCATACATGCACATACATGCACACATTTCTCATTTAACCCTTCTCCAATTCCCACCCCGCTCCCTTGCCCTCCCTCCTTCTCAAGTTCAGTTTAGTGGTTGATTTTAGTATGTTTGTGAAAGTATATCATGTGCATTAGGGTGTTTTTCTCCGCCCCCATCATCTTCAGGTTTCTCCTTCTTCTTTGCTCATCTAAGGTTTCTCCTTCATCTGGAGTCTCTATTATGCTCCATTTAGAAAAAGAAAATTATACATGTTCCAATCATCATAAGTTGGAGGTAAGAAATCAAATGTCATATTTTTTGTCATAAGAATTTTTGGTCATTGTTTCTATTCAGTTCTAACCAGATGCAATTATGTATTTGTTAATATTTGATGACATCACAGCATAAAATTCACAGTTCCTGGTTTGAAATAAGAAAATTACCCATATAAGAATAGAAATTGGAACAAAAAGTGAACATTGAGATAGTGTCCAGTACCATGATCTGGTCTATGCATCTTACAGTAAAACTTTATTCAATAAGCTCTTTCCATAAGGAATGAATTTCCCTGGCTGATACCCACATGACTACATGAGTCTCTCACTTCCTGGAGAACCAATCTCTTCTCTTCTCTTCTCTCCTCTCCTCTCCTCTCCTCTCCTCTCCTCTCCTCTTCTTTCTCTCTCTCTCTCTCTCTCTCTCTCTCTCTCTCTCTCTCTCTCTCTCTCTCTCTCTCTCTCATGTGTGTGTGTGTTGCTAATAATTGAACCCAGGGGCATTCTACCTCCAAGCTACATTTCCATCCCTATTTTTTTTTAATTTGAAAACAGGATCTTGCTAAGTTGCTGAAGGAAACTTGTTACTGAGGCTGGCTTTGAACCTGTGATCCTCCTATCTCAGACTCCCAAGTAGTGGAATTACAGTCATGTACCACTATGCTCTTCCTGGAAAACTTCAAGATGAACAAAAGAATTTAACTAAGCTTCCAGCAAGTTAGAAACTAAAACTAAGAAGGGAAGGGAAGTAGAAAGCATGTAGTCAAGGAAATCAGAGAGTGTAGTGTTGCTGGAGAGGATACCCAGGAGCAAAGGAGAGTTTAGCCCAAGACCCTGTGTGTGTGAGGCACAAGACCCTTCACACCCTGACCCTCAATGGGCTCTGCAGCCTCGTGCGTCCGTAATACACTCTCCAGCTGTGGTCCTCTGTTTGGCAGGGCTTTCCCCGTGTATCTACCCAGAAATTTCAACTCTTTATATCTTTTTGTATGTGTTGTACTAAGGATTGAACCCAGGAGCATTCTACCTCCAAACTTATTTTTTATTTTGAAACAGGGTCTCACTAAGTCACTCCACTGTGGCCTCAAACCTGTGATCCTCCTGTCTCAGCCTCCCAAGTACAGGGATCATAGAGGAGTGCCACCGCGCCAGGCAGAGTATGTATTATATCTTAACTGCTTATGTGTCAGCCACTCCATTAGCTAAAGTCTCCGTAAAAGCAGACGTTGCCTCTTAATTAATGCTCAAAATACACAGAACACAGTGCCTGTCCATCAATATCTGAGTAAACAGACACCTCTAGAACAACGCTTATGTTCAAATTTATCACTTTTTATACTCTGTCTCTTCCTGAAGAGTAGGAGCTATCGTATTCATTCTTTGGCCCCAGCATTTAGCTCAAGTTCAGACAACAGCATGTGCTCAATAAATATTTAACAAATGGAAAAATGAATGAAAAGCTTTTCCCCTTCATCTGCTTATATAGACCAAATCCAAGAAGAATGATACAGAGGGGAGTTCCACAATGTGCTTTGGATATTGCAGTTAAAAATGGCAGGATAAGACATAACACAGCCGGGCGTGGTGGCACACACTTGTGACCCCAGTACTTGCAATTGAGACAGGAGAATCATAGGTTCGGAGCCAGCCTCAGCAAGTAGTAAGACTCTCGGCAACCTAGCAAGACCGTTTCAAGTCAAAAAATGAAAAAAGGGTTGGAGATGTAGCTCAGAGGTAGAATGCCCCTGGGTCTAGAGAGAGAGAAAGAGAGAGAACAACTTACTAACCTGTAAACTGATTCCTCAGTCAAGTGACTTAGTCTCTCTGCACCTCGGTATCATTAACTGTCAGTTGGAGCTAATAATACTTAGTATTGTCAACAGTGAGAGTTTAGTAGTGAAGAATAGCAGAGTGCCCAGCGTGTAGGGCACACACACTATCGGTATTTTTTTGTAGTCATTCTTGTTACTGTTGTTGGAGTTCTCAGATGCAAAGAAAAAAATTTAATGAGAGAAGGCGAGTAACTATACAGAAAGCAGAGATAATGCTTCTTTTCTTTATCAAGAAGAATAGAGAAATGATCCAAAGAACAAGAGACACAATCAGAAGTTCCCGCCAAAAAGCTCACGAGCCATTTGGCCTCATTCACCTCCCTCGCCATTCTGTATCTCACCGTGTATTGATATTCATCTGATATGTATTGAGCAACTATTATGCAAGAGAATACGGGTGCCCTGGGAAACAATACAGACAAGTAAATCCAATTTTTCATGACAAAATTAAAAGCATAGGTTCAGAGGTTCAAATTAAGAACATCATGTCCTGTGGAATATTTTGGGATACTTACAAAATCCGTGCCCACCTCTCCTCTCTGATGGAGCCTGCTGCACTGGGCCCTCTTGCTGGTGGGGCTGGGGCCAACGCTCCTGAGATGCTGTGGGGGGGAAGGGAGGGGCTTGCTAGGGCACATGCTCTGTGTGATACACCCCTCGGTGGTGTGGTGGGGTGGTGGCTGCTGTCTGTCTGTCTGTCTGTCTGTCTGTGGTACTGAGGATTGAACCTAGGGGCATTCTACCTCTGAACTACACCAACCAGCCCCATTTTATTTTTTATTTTGAAACAGGGTCTTACTAAATTGCGGAGGATCTCACTAAATTGCTGAGACTGGCCTTGAACCTGCAGTCCTCCTGTCTCAACCTCCCAAGTACTGGGATTACAGGCATGTGCCCCCACACCCTGTTCATCCCACAGTTTTAACATAACTAAACTCCACTGTGAGGTTTTTGTTCTAAGCAGACACTACTACCCCTTGCCCTGAAACAGCCTTCACACAAGTGACCAGCTCACAAACATATGCCACTGATCACAAGCAAGATGTAATTAAGAAAATGAAATAATAAAAATCCATCTTTTCTTCTGCTAAGAAAAAAAAATGCGATGTGTCTACCTTTTGTGAGTGGATGAGTTTCCTCTTCTTCACAAATACATAGGAAAAAAATCACAGAGAAAAGAGACGGCCCGCAGCACATAAGAGTTTAGTGTTCAGCCATTAATCACCTGTAATCCCAGTATTTGGGAGGCTAAGACAAAGGGGATCACAGGTTCAAGGCCAACCTCAGCAACTTAATGAGGCCCTGTTTCAAAATTGAAAACTAGGGCTGGGAAGGTATCTTGGTGGTAGACAACTAGTCTACAGTGTGCAAGGCCCTGGGTTTGATCCCCACCACACACACACACGCAAAAAAATGTGTGTGTAATAAGTAAAATAGGGCTAGGGGTGTAGCTCAGAGGTATAATACCCCTGGTTCAGTTCCCAGTACCTAAACAAGAGTGCAGCCAGCTCTATCTTACCTTTAAAAAACCTTAATGCAGGACAAAAAGTTACTTGTCAATGTATCTCAAATACCAGTAAATTCTATTATTGTTAGGCAGGCCCCTTGATTGTACTAATAAAGCAGATATATTTTATTTTCAACACCCAATGGAAAATGAACAAGCCTTTAAAAATGCAGAAAAGCTTTATATGGAGCAAAAGATGTTTGGAAATGAGGAACCTGTCAGCAGCAAGGTATATGCTAAGAAAAGCCAGAATTGAACTCCACACAGAAGCTGGGCAGAAAACTGTTTGTAAAATGATACTCATGGGAATAACCCCACTTGTATGGAGACTAGGCTTCAGGAATATTCGATCAAGAAGATAATATTTATCAAAGTAAAGTGGGAAAAGACAACTTAAATTTCCAATATATGCTCAAAGGTCAGTGTGGCTGAACGAGAGACGGGGTTTTTAGTGACTGATGGAATTAAAGTGAGACAACGAACTGAGATGCGAATGGTCAGGAGAGCGCTTATGCAGGTCCATGGATCTCTGACAAGAGGAATAGATCTTTTTCATTGAGAAAAGTTAAAAAATGCTACCCAATGTGCATCCAGGCTCTATCTTGCCTTTAAAAAACCTTAATGCAGGGCAAAAAGTTAATTGTCAATGTGTCTCAAATACCAGTAAATTCTATTATTGTTATGCAGGCCCCTTGATTGTACTAATAAAGCAGATATATTTTATTTTCAAATTATAGCACTTAAGAAATCTGGTATAAACACTTTCATAAAGATAGGATGGAGTGAATAGATAACAGAAATCCTTTATCCAATGTGTGTGTGTGTGTGTTACTAGGGGCATTCTACCTCTGAGCTACACCCCTGGCCCCTCCTTTTTATTTTTTATTTCTAAACAGGCTCTTGCTGAGTTGTTGAGGGCCTTACAAGGTTGCTGAGGCTGACCTCGAACCTGCAATCCTCCTGTCTGAGCCTCCCAAGTACTGGGATCACAAGCATGCACCACCAAACCTGGGTCTTTGTTCATGTTCTTAAAATACTTCCAACACATATGTGTATGCATGCATATATACACATAGACT
This sequence comes from Graphiurus murinus, assembly GCA_004027655.1. Taxonomy (NCBI): domain Eukaryota; kingdom Metazoa; phylum Chordata; class Mammalia; order Rodentia; family Gliridae; genus Graphiurus; species Graphiurus murinus. Next base: position 39,572 of record PVLC010010263.1, on the reverse strand, counting down.
CTCACATGTACACTCTTCCCAAGATTAATAATAAAATATTAAGATGGGCCAGAATCATGAATGACTTCCTGCAAACTTTCTCACTGACTGAAAAAGATTTGGAAAAGGCACTCACATCAAACCAAAGTGTGCATCCGAAAAGAGAGCAACACACCTGGATGGAGAGGGAGAGCACACACGCAATGACTCACTGTCCCCAGAAAGCAGAGTGACCCCGCAGTGTGTGAGGCCGTGGGTTTGACCTTCAGCGGGAATGTGTGTGTGTGTGTGTGTGTGTGTGTGTGTGTGTGTGTGTGTGTGTGTGTTTGATGTCTGTTTTAGGTACTAGGGATTGAACCCAGAGGCATTCTACCGCTGAGCTACACCCTCAACCCTTTTTTAATTTTTTATTTTTGAAATAAGGGTCTTATTAGAGAGTCTCATTAAGTTGCTGAGGTTGGCCTCTAACCTGCAATCCTTCTGTCTCAGCCTCTCCAGTATCAGGTTTACAGATGGAAATCATGGTGCTTGACTCCAAGTCCTTCTAAAAGTAAGAAAGGAGCAGAACCATTAATTGGTGACTGCAAAAAAATAAAAACAAATCCATTGGCCTTGTGCTGTGCCACCTCTAGGTCCCGGAGCCCATGGAGGAGGCACTGTGAAACAGACCTTTTCACACGCTGCTGATAAAAGTGTAAACAAAAATCCTTTCGGAAATTTAACTTTGCGAGAGGCTTAAAAATGTCCTTAGCCCTTCATTCCAATCCAATCCTTTAAAAAGAATCCTAAACCAGGTGTGGTAGCACACTCCTGAAATCCTAGTCAGTACTTGGGAGGCTGAGACAAGAGGATCATCTGTTTGAGGCCAGCCTCCACAACTCAGCAAGACTCTCAGCAAATGAATGAGACCTGTTTCAAAATAATAAATAAATAAATAAATAAATAAATAAATAAATAAATAAATAAATAAATAGAAAGGGCTGAGAGTATAGCTTGGAGGTAGAATGCACTTGTGTAAAATCGACTTGATGACTATCATGTGCTTAAAGCATTACGTGTGTGTAGATGTATGCACGTATATCTATACAAACTTATGCTTTACTGTAAGTAAAATAAGGAGAGCAAAATTACTCACAATATATATTTACAATCTATAACTCCAGGTGTGGGACAGACCAGTCACCTCTATGCCCAAGACACGGAGCTCCTGGCCGTGTTTCCAACAGGGACTGACGTGTCTCTCAGTGTGTAGAGACGGATCGCACTCGGCGCTCTCCACAGCTGTTCATGCCCCGTCCTCTCTCTCCTGCCTTTATCACGGGCAACACCACCAATACCTTACGCTTTGTGGTGAAAGTAGAGATAAGTAGGTGAAGTCTCACCCTTCCCGTGCCAATCCCACCAACTTGCCTGCACTGCTGTGCCTTCCACCTCCCTGCCTGCTGCAAGGCGCGCCCCCCAGGGGGACCCGGACGCCATCTTGCCATCTCAGGGCGCTTGTGCACACCACTCTGTCCTGCATCAATTTCTCCTTCTACTTCATCAATCCCATTGGCCAGCAAACATGGCTTCATACCCCCTCTTTAAAACAAAGCCAGAATATTATAGTGACACATGCATGTTCATGTTTATAGCAGCACAATTCACCAAAGCCAAAATACGGAATCAACCTAGGTGTCCTTCAGTAGATGAACGGATAATGAGAATGTGGTATAGCCACACGATGGCATTTTACTCTGTCATAAAGAAGAACAAAATCATATCACTTGCAGGAAAGTGGATGGAACTAGATAATATTTTACTAAGTGAAATGAGTCAGTTGCAGGAAGTCAGGGGTCGAACATTTTCTCTCCTATGTGGAAACCAGAGAGAAAATAGGAAGCCAAAGGGATTTCAGATAATTGAGGAGCATGGCCAGGAGAATAGTGGAAGGGGATGGGGAGGAAGGGGAGGAGGGGAAGCGAGAACTGATGAAACAATTCAAATGAGGGTGCCACGTGGGGAGGTATCCTCCATCTCACTATTACGTGCAGGGCGGGACCTCAGGAGAAACTCACCAAGATGTGTGTAGGACTTTGAACATCACTATAATGTATAATTACTCACCAATAAAAGTATAAAAAAGAAGACAAGATTACAGATAAAAAAAGAAAAATTAAAAACAAAAAAAGAAGTCATTCTTACCACAGCACTCCTCCAGCTGTAAGTCTCATTTTCCTCTTCTTCTCTATGGAAAAATTCCTAGAAAGAACGGCCATTATCCCCCTGTCTCCATTTCCTCAACATTTCATCTCCCCTCCACTCAGTCAGGTCCGACTCTCCCCGCCCACCACTCCACCGAAATAGCGCTTAGGAAGGTCACCGATGACCCCTCTCTTCCCAAGACGCCTCAGCCACATCTGACGTAACTGACCATCCCTTACTTCCTGAAACACTTTCTACACTGTCTTTTCTGAATACCACACTTCCCTGATTTACCACTTTCCTGCCAATTATTGGAGTGACCGAGTCCTGCACACACACCTACTGGAGCCGATTCGATCCCCTGTTGTTAAATACCACATCTCTAGGTTACGTGTGTGTGTGTGTGTGTGTGTGTGTGTGTGTGTGTGTGTGTGTTTACTGGGGATTGAACCCAGAGGAATTCTACCTCTGAGCTAGACCCCCAGCCCTTTTTACTTTTTATTTCGAAGTAGGGTCTCACTAAGTTACTAAGGATCTCACTAGGCTACTGATCACTGACCTGTGATCCCCCTGTCTCAGCCTCCCAAGTACTGGAATTATAGGTGTGTGCCACTGCTCCTGGCTTGTAGATAACTCTTAGATATTTTATTTCCATCCAATATATCCAACATAATATTAATTATATATATGTGTATGTGTGTGTGTGTATATATATATATATATATATATTTGTATATATATACAAATCTCATGCAAACTAGTGAGAACAGAACTACCTATCCCCACCTCTGTAGTCAGCACCAGGACCCTTTCCATCTCAGGATATCTAACATGATCTGGCACTCAGGACAAAACTCTTCTTGACTCCTCTTTCAACTCCAATGCAACTCCCCAGTATGTTTTCTCATATCAACCTCCAAACGGATGCAGAGACTCAGCATTCCTGGCTATCTCTTCTTTTCTACCAACCTCGCCACCATGATCTCACCTGTCCTGCTGAAACAGCCTCCTAACTGGCTTCTCTGCCTCTGGCTTTCTCCCCTGCAGTCCGGTCTCCATATAAAAGCCAGAGTGGTTCTTTCTTTCTTCATTCCTTTCTTTCTTTGTTTCCTTCCTTCCTTCCTTCCTTCTTTCTTTCTTTTCTTTTCTTTCTTCTTGGTACTAGAAATTGAGCCCAGGGGCATTGTACCTCCAAGCTACGCCCTCAGCCCTTTTTATTTTTAATTTTGTTACAGGGTCTTGCTAAATTGCTGAGGCTGGCCACAACCCTGTGATCCTCCTGTCTCAGCCTCCCAAGTACTGGGATTACAGGCATGTACCACCATGCCCGTCATGTATATATGAGTCCTCTGTTCATCTCTGGTCATCTGAAGAGGTAAAACCCATCCTCTTGACAATGAGTTCTATGATCCGGCCCCTGCTTTCCTCTGCCCTCATTCTATTTTGTTTTCCCCCTTGTTTATATGATTCAGATCCACTTTTCCTGTCTTTTTCTTGAAACCACCAGCTTTCTTCCCAGGTGGGGCCTTAGCATTTCTTATTCTCATTACCACAATTTAATAATAATGCATACATACCTCAAATTCATGAAGAGCTAATATGTGCCAAGCCCTACTCTAACGGCATGACACATACGAACTCATCCATGTTAGCCTGGGTTCGTCCAGAGGTAGATGCCAAGATAGGATTAAATATGCGAGAAGTTCATTGAGAATTGCTGTAAGAGAAAAAGGAGAGACGGGGAAGCTGCGAGAGCTGTCAGACCGTGATCCAAGGGAAGAAGAAAATGGAAGAGGGGAAGAAAGGAAGGAAGGCTGCATCTTAAGTTGCCATGCAGTTCTTTAAGACTCTATCAAAGCCCCCCCAGGCCAAAGCCACCTGTTGGGGAGGCCCCAGGTCTCCAGGAATAGGACTGCTTCCATACCCCAGCCATGCACACACTTCGGCTGGGAGCCTCTTGAGAAGTGTTGTTCCAGTTTAAATGTGACAATGAGAGCGAGGCATGTTGGCACACCTCTGTGATCCCAGAACTTGGGAGGCTGAGACAGGAGAATCACAGGTTCAAGGCCAGCTTCAGCAAGTTAGCAAGACCCTTTTTCAAAAATGAAAGTAAAATAGGGCTGAGGGTGTAGCTCAGAGTCAGAATGCTCAGGTTCAATTCCCAGTACCAAAACAAACAAACAAAAAAAAGTACAGTCAGCAGGCCTCGCTGACGGGAGGCGGGAAGGAGAAGGGCAGGGGCTGCTCACTTTCCTCCCTGGATCATGAGCTTCACAAAAGCAGGGTCCGTCTTGACTTTGTTCACCTGATGCAAACTCAATGAAGGAGAGAATGAAGGTTGCAGCAAACAAAACCACGGAAGGGGCAGAGGGCGGTGGGGCTGGGCTCACTAAGGTGGGGGGCCCTACACGGTTCAGAAAGGCGATCCTCGGTGGGTCAGTAAGCAAGAACGGGAAGAGTATGGGGGAGAGGGAGGAGCCTTGCAAAGCTGGCAGGAAACACAAGCTAAGCAGGGCAGCACAACCAAAGTGCCTGATCCGTCCAAGGCAGATCCGGGCTCTACACCCGGCCGGCCAGAGGATCCAGGGTGGAGCGCTCCACCCTCTTAGTCAGACCCTGACACACGCAGGTAACCGGAGCTCCAGAGCAGGAACAAGGGAGGAACATCTGCACCCGAGGCTCCAGCCCAAGCCATGCTGATCCCGCAGGAGGCCAAAAGCCACAGGCACAGCCCACGAGGAAGGTTTGGGACCTCCCTGACATCTAGCATCACCCCAACACCCAGGGCTCCCCTTGGTGTTTTTAAATTCATTCCTGCATCCAGCACCACACTGTGCCTCCTCATCTTAAAATGACTGCCTACACCTTTGAAAAGTCTCCTGAAGCTCTAGTTCTTCCAACAGCAACCACCATTGAATGAGGCAAAAGAGCAAAGAGAACACACATTTTAGGAAAACGTATGAATGTAAACACAGTTAAGTATTATGAGGTTTTGCAAGCATGTACTGACCCCAGCGTGCACCGGGCTTCTCCCAGGCATTCACCTCTGCCCCAGTTCCTCCTGGGTCACGGGTCACAGCCTTAGGTCACGTCCAGGCTGGTCCCTCCAGTGGCTCCTCACTGTGCTCCACCTCCCTCCACCCCGGAGCATGAGGCCATGCTCGCCTCCTCGCCTCTGCGCTGCACCGTGCAGCCTCATATAAAATAGTGCAAGTCTGTTAACAACTGTGCTTAGAAAGTTTTTGAGGCCCCGGTGAAATGCCATTTAATTTAACATATGGAAGAGCTATCTATTGGGCCTACGCTCGCATGCACTGTGCTCTGCGTGCAGAGGCCGTGGTCTCGAGTGGGATGCGTCCCTGCCACCATGCCGCTGCATGATGTTCTACTGGTAAACTTGTTCCATTAAGTAATAAAGAAAAGCAGTAGCCTCGTATAGTCGATAAGAAATAGCACCAGAGGAGTGCAGGATTGGGTCTAGAGGAAGGAGATCAACTATGGACATGACTTCAGGTCCCATAATCTTTGATTCAGAATGATAATGAAAGAGGCCATCCGCTTCTAGAGAAGTCCCTGCTAACATGCTGCAAGCAGACCTCACACAACACTTACGCTTCAGATCCACAGCTAATTTGTGCAGAGCTCCAGATTTCAATTTATGTTTGTTGAGTAAGATAATTTTGTTTTGGTTTGGTTTTCCTCTGAACATTTTTGAATTGCCAACGCATGAACTTTTTCAGGGGACATTCCATATTCAAGCCATAATCTTTAGCCCCTGGCCCCTGAAAAGTTCATGCCTGCCGGGTGTGGTGGTGCAAGCCTATAATCCCAATACTTGGGAGACTGTAACAGGATGATCACAGGTTCAAGGCCAGCCTTAGCAACTTGGCAAGGCTCTCAGCAACTGAGACTCTGTTTTAAAATAAAAAACAAAATAGAGCTGGGGGTATAGCTCAGTGGTAGAATGCCTCTGGGTTCAATCCCCAGTACCACATAAAAAAGAAAAAAATGCCCATCTCACAATGCAAAATGAATGTAGTCCATCTCCAAGAAGTCCACCATCATCTAAAAGTCCAAAGTCTCTTCTGAGACTCATGGTAAGCTCTTGGCTGTGAGCCCTTGTAAAAATAAAAAGCAAGCCACATGCATCCAAGGTACAACAGCACAGAGTAAGCGTTTGCATTCCAAAAGGGAGGAATAGGGCCACAGAATGAAGGAATAGGACCAAATCAGCATCGAAATCCAGCAAGGCAAGCATTTGATCCTGCAGCTCCACTTCCAGTATCCAGAGGACACTGTGGTGAGATGTGATCTTCAAAGGGCCTTGGCTCCCACACCTACGACCTGGTTAGTTGTAGACAGCGCCACAGCTACCCTCCCAGCCAGCCTCACTGCCAGCAGCTGGTGGCTTCCCTTGGCAGACATTCCACACTTCTGGCATCTCTTAATCTTGAGGGTTCTCAGTGAAACGTTGGCTTCACCCTCACAGCCTCACAGATTGCCCCCTTTGGGCCTGCTTGCAGGGATTCTGACCCTGCCAAATATTGCCTGGCCTCCCAAGTCTTCTTTGGATATCTGAGAGAAAGCCTTCATAACCCCTTTACTTCAGCAAAGCCAGCATTACATGAGCCCAAGATCCGCTCCAGCATGAGTGGTAGTTATACTCTCTTTAATCGTTGCTGTGGGGCCCTTTTCAATCATGGCCACCGGGCTTTCCTCAGTGATGGCCGCCATGCCCTCTTCCATGAAGGACCACCACCACGCCCTCTTCAATCATGGCTGCAGAGCTGAAATCTGAGCGTTAAGGTGCCGGCTCATTACATAGAGTAAATGCAACTGTCAAAAATCTTTTATGGTTTCACATGATAAGAAAGGACCCACTAAAGAATGTTTAGAGGACACCAAGCTTAAAGGAAACCACAGAGAATGGAAAAACGTAAGGTATAGGCCATGATGTGGAGCCAAGAAACCTCAGCTGAAAAAGGAAAGAAAGGAGGGAGATGGAGAAGGAACCGCCGCTGTAGCACTGCAGGTGAATTCACCAATGGGGCCACGCCCACTGGTAGAAGATCAGACCTCTCTCCAAGACTCGCCGCTTCCGAGTGCCAGTGACATAGCACACTGGTGGCCTAGCACGCAAGAGGTTCCAGGCGAGGTGAAGCTTTGACCAGGCAAGGCCTAGGTCCTTATCAGAAAGTTCTACAATCAATTAATGAAGAGGCATTAAGAGTCATTCGAGCAATTCCATGTGTAATCTAAAATGCAATAGAAAGTCAATTCTGAGAGCTTGCTGGAAAACAAATGAAAATACATGTCTAGAACTTATAACTCATGTAAACTCATTCTCTTAAATCTCATGTGATGAAGTTAAGACAGTCTTTTTGTAATAATTCATCTTAAAATAGACTTAAGCCTTTCCCATTTATAGTTGGGAAATAGATACTAATAATACCTTAAAGCTAGATTGTATTGAGCCTAATAAAATGTAATCAATCATCCCAGCTTGGACTTTGGATCATAGTTAGCATTGGCGTGTCAGTGATCAAGCTGACAACTTCTATCATTGAGTGTAAGATTAAGTCTTCAGAGTTGGAACGCTCAGTCAGGCATCCTGGTGCATCCCTGTAATTCCAGCAATAGGGCGGCTGAGAGAGGAGGATTGCAGGTTTGAGGCCAGCCTGGGAAACTTAGCAAAGCCCTGTTTTAAAATTTGAAGAAAAAAAAAAACAGGGCTGGGGGTGTAGCTCAGAGGTGGAAAGCCAGCATCCCCTACACACAGTTGGAAAGCCTCAGATAGTCTTGATGCATTTGGCAGAAGACATTTGACACCTCTGCTGAGAATTCATTTAGACAGGTTGTTTTTGTTTTTGTTTTCTTCCCATTTAAAATAATATTCAAAGGCTGAAGGTAGAGCGCAGTGGTAGAGGGCATGCATGAGAGCCCGGGATCAATCCCCAGCATCTGAAATACGTAAGAATATTAAATATTAAAAACACACCATCGTGAACAGTACAGGCTCGGAAACAGCGGTGTTTCCAAAGCGGCAGCTATGGTTCATGAGTCCTCGCTGCTAACATCAGTCCAAATTAAGTGCAGTTGCTAGATGACTAATCCCATAATGCCACTGTGTGAGTTTCCCACAATGCCACTGTGTGAGTTTCCCATAATGCCACTGTGTGAGTTTCCCACAATGCCACTGTGTGAGTTTCCCACAATACCACTGTGTGAGTTTCCCAGGGCCACCGTTCCCGTCACCACAGAGTGGGTGGCTTAAAGCCACAGAAATGTACTGGCTCACAGTCTGAGGGGCCCTCGCTTCCCCCGAGACTGCTGTCCCTGATTCCCTCCTGGCCGGAAGTCCTGGAGCCACCGCTGACTACTATAGAGTCCCACGGGTCAGATGCATCGACAAGACAGCTCGCTTAATTGTTACAGTGACCCTACAGGCCTGGGATGATAGTCCCTAATTTTTAAATTCATTTGTGTATTTTTATACTTTTTTTTCTGCATCATAGTCTCACATCATAATAGTTTATAGTGACGGTGACATCCCTGCACATAGCACTTGGTGAGCTGCGCCTCTGGCCCCTTCCCCATCCCCCCCTCCCCATCCAGGATACTGAGATTGACATTGGTATTCTCACATAAGCACAGAATCTCAGTAGATGTGTTTACTTCATTAATTATCCCTTGCTCCTCACCCTCCCTCCCTCCCTCGAGGTTTCGCCTCGACTATCTGAAGTCCCTCTTGTCACCCAATTACTCCCTAGCTTCTGCATATGAGAGAAAACATATGACCCTTCAATTTCTGTGACTGGCTCATCTCACTTAACATAATGTTCTCCAGGTCTCTCCATTTTCCTGCAAATGACATAATTTTGTTCTTTATTGCTGAGTAGAATTTCCTTATGGTATATCCCATAATTTTGTAATCCATTCATCTGTTGATAGACACCTAAGTTGCCTGATTGTCCCTATTTTAAGAAAACAGGCTTAGAAAGTTTAGGTTACCTGATAGAAGGTGCAGAGCAGGGGTTTAAATCCAGCTATGTCTAGTTTAAGCCCATGCCCTGTCTTCTGTGCTCTACTATCACTGTAACTCAAATAATATTTGATCCTTATCCAGTCACCATGGTATATGTCTGTAATTCCATGGACATGGGAGGCTGAGATAAGAGGGTCTCAGGTTCAAGGCCAGCTTGGGCAACTTAATGAGGCCCTATCTCAAAATAGAATTTAAGAAGGCTGCAGATGTAGCTCAGTGGTAGAGCACCCCTAGGTTTGATTTCCAGTATCACAAATAATAAAAAAATAAATTAATTTGAATTAAATTTTAAAACAAAGAAGAAGGACTCGGAAGTAGGAGTAGCTCAGTAATAGAGTGCCCCCAGGTTCAATCTCCAGTACCACACATTCTCGCCATGTCCAAGCACAAAAAGTTTGGTCTTGTCTTTGGGAAGCAATCTTTTTTTTTTTTTTTTTTTTTTTTTTTTTTTTTGCAGTACTGGGGATTGAACTCAGGGGCATTCTACCGCCAAGCTATAGCCCCAGCCCTATTTTTTATTCTTTATTTTGAAACAAGGTCTCACTAAGTTGCAGAGTGTCTCACTAAAATCTTTCTAAATCAAAATCCAGTTCTTTCACAACTTTTTCTTCAAACAGAATTACTAGAATGGCAGATATGGCTCAGAGAAACACGCAGCAAATCCTCCGGAGTGCAGGTCCCCTTGAACTCAGTTGTCCCGTTAGTGCTAACGCTTTGAAGGTTAGAACTGCTTCTTTCCCCTGTCGGAGAGCTTTATCATGCTCCTCTGTCCAATGGAAAGTTTTGCTTTTCCTTGTAGGTTCATATTGTAGATCTGAATATAATTCCCAGTGGAGGTTTAGATTGTCTCAAGTAGCCAAATACATACAAAATAGTTAACTTTGGGGCATCTTCTTGTTTTTGCTTTGTGGTACTGGGGATTGAACCCCGACACATTCTACCTCTGAGCTACACTCCCAGCCCTACTTTATTTTTTATTTTGAAACAGAACTAAGTTGCAGAGGGCTTCCTAAATTGCTAAGGCTGGCCTCAAACTTGACATCCTTCTGTCTCAGCCTCCCAAGTACTGGGATTACAGGCATGTAATTACAGCCATGCCCATCTTGTCTTGATGGGAATGCAGGAATATATGTTATCTTGTTCATTACAGTGTAACAATTTTTCTACCTAGAGATGACCTTGTAATGCCATGAAATTTTACTGTCACTTGTAGTCCTTATACTTTAAATTGATAGTCCCTCTTCTTTTTATCCATTTCTTTTTTGTTGTTGTTCTGCGGATTGAAACCAGGGGCATTTTACTACTGAGCTGAACCCCTGGTCTTTTCTATTTTTTATTTTGAAACAAGGTCTCACTAACCTACAATCCTCCCAACTACTGGTGTTATAGGTGTGCACCACAGACCATCTTCTTAATATAAAGAATTTAGTAAGTGTTAGTTCTGTTTGGTGTTAATTCTCTAGACTATTACCATATTTAAGTATGTCATATATGTATGAATGATGGTATTATTGAATATTAGTGGGATGTGTGTGTACTAAACATATGTAAATATGCTAATAGGTTATATGTGGTGATTGGACTGTCTATATAGTCTTGTAATCATCTGGTAAATTGCTATTGGTTTTCTTCCTGTGTAAGTGCAATTATTATTTGTCTATCTTTGTGTCTGGGTATTATAAAGAACATGCCCAATAATGGCTGTGTATAATTTTCTTATACCTGTGGAAATATTATTTTAAGACACTTTCATATTAATTTTTTCAAAATTTTAATTGACACAGAATAGATGCTAGAACTTCTGTAGTTGATGTCATTATCAGAAATACTCCCCACGTGCCGGGCGTGGTGGCGCACGCTTGTAATCCCAACATTCGGGAGGCTGAGACCGGAGGATCCGGGTTCACGGCCAGCCTCAGCTACCTAGTGAGGCACTCCGCAACTTAGTGAGACTCGGTTTCAAAATAAAGAATAAAAAATAGGGCTGGGGGTATAGCTCGAAGGCACAATGCCCCTGAGTTCAATCCCCAGTACCGCAAAAAAAAAAAAAAAAAAAAGAAAAAGAAATACTCCCCACGTGACAAGAATTGAGAATGCACTGGAATATTGAAAATGCAGAGGAACATATCACAATTTCTTTACTCTGCTATCATTTCATTCAAATTGTATTCATTGAATTTTAAATTCAGAAATTCATTCAATATTTACCCCAGATGCATTGTGAAATCCTGCCAACTACACGAGTTGCCTATAATGAAAGAAAGGGATTGATCCAAGTATGAATTCATGAAGTGTTCTGAATTGCCAGACAAAGTATTAACGAGGAAGGGTGGCACGAATGAACTCCCTATACCCAATAGATGGCGGTACATTAACCACACAGTTAGTTCTGAAATAGTTAGTTCAAGTTGTTTGCAGTCCCTGCTGGGGGATGCTGCAGGCACGTAGACAGGAGGCCAGGGATATCATCGTATGGCCTTCAATGAAGGACAGATTGAGCACCCAACAAAAAGGACTCCAGGCCCCGATGTCAGCGGCACTGCTGCTGGGAAAGCCAGCGCAGGGGTCAATCTTCCTATCTCCCTGCTGCCATGCACTGATTGCCTCTCACTGAAGATACAGGCAGGAAGGAGGACCCCGGGGGTACGGGTGTGGATCAGGTGTCCAACTGGATTCCTGGACGTGTGGCCAATGAAATTAGCTGACCAAGGCTAAAGGTTTAAAATACCACCCTGCTTTGCAACCTTAGCTTCTTTTTGGAGTACAAGAGACACAAACATAAGTTAAGGTGAATATGTAAGAAGGATTTAAGGATTTTCCTGGAAGAAGGGCATATTTATTGGCAGATAAATACTTGTATGTTGCTTAAGGAGGCAAATACTTTCTGAGAAAGATGTTATGAGGGGATCTTTCTTTTTGTGAGAACAACAAAGAATATATAAATAGGAACTAAGATTGTTCCGATGTCCCAAGTCTACAACATCACTAAGTAATGTAATTGTGTAGGGTCACCTTTGTACATACAGCTCATAGTTGACCAAGCCATCTTCATGCATGACATGATGGTAACTGAAGCCACAGGGGTTAAAGCTTCCGTCAATAGTTTGGCGCTTGCCTGTGGTTTTGTATCATTCTCTTCTCATCCTCAGCTAGCTGCCTTTACTTCCTGGTCCCTGTGCCTTCCCGTGGCTCCTGAGCCCCAAGGTGTCAAGTATGGCCGAAGGCCGGAGCGGGCTGCTGGCTCTCGGCTCCCCTCCCCTAAAACACTGGACCGAGAGGCTGAGGCGGTGGGGGCTCTTTATCAACATGATGATTTCTGGCCCTCAGGATTTCTCTTCCTTTTTATCACGAGTGTATGTGTCCTTCTGCAAATTCCCCTTCTGTTTTGTATGTTTGTTGGGTGTCACCGGCGCGTTGCTGCTTTGTGCTGGGTTTGACTCGGACAGATTGGTCACACGTTTCTCCATTGGTTCTCGTCTCAGCTCAGGGGTCCCCTCTGCTTGACAAATCCTCCGGGGCTCAGAAACCACTCAACTTCCAGCTACTGGGTGGCTGCTGCGTGTCTGCTGGGGCAGGTGGGGAAGCCCCTCCGCACCTGTGTGGACTCGCTCATTCTACCCTTGGTCCCCAGGGGGGCCTGCTCTTTCTCAGATGTCTATCCCTCTTTTCTAACTGGGATTCTACCCTTGATCCTCATCCTCCTGGCCTGGGGGGGCAGGAGGGAAGGCCTTGGTTGGATGGACAGTTGGCCTGCCTGTGAGCAGAGCACAGGGGGACACACGGGTGGCGATGGGGCCAGCCCTACCTGTCCCTTCCCTCTGCCTCAGCACTGTTCTCTGTGCCCACACCCAGGGCCCGGCCTGGGGCTCCACAAGGGCAGTGTGCTGTTCTCCTGATTCTAGAGCGCTGCTTGGGTCATCCTGTGCTGTGGGGGTGCAGTTTAGGGGGTGTCTGTCCCACAGGGATGGCGGCTGTGTAAGATGCACCTGGTTCCTATGCATCAGTCTGTTTTGACAAAACATGCTGCAAAACAGGGTATTACCTTGAGGTCATCTCCCAGTAGGTGAGTTTTCCCACCTGCTTTGTGTTCTGAGCCTGCCTGTATATTTGAAGAAATTGCTGCTTCCCCACAAGGCATTCTTCTTCCTGGAAACAGAAAGATGTGATTCCCCTTCTCAAGGCAAAGAGGATTACTAAATTTCTGAACTAGATTTGCAGCCAAAAAGAGAAATATTCGGATAAAACTCAGTCCTCACTCTAACATTCTACTCTGTAAGTGGATGTATTGTAAGAGCGATTGTTTCCAAATCATCCCACCAAGTTGTCCTGTAGTTCGTGTCCACACACTGACCCGGCCAGAAGCAGCTGAATCCCAGGCTCCTGCAGAGGCCCGGGTATGAAGCAAACAGAAGGAAAAGAGCAAGCTGGTCTTGCCAGTGCCGGCCAGCAACCTCTGTCTCTAATTGAGAAGCTTAATGGAGGAATTTGCATTTGAGCTATAGATCTGAGGAAAATTGGGATTTGCATTTGAATTATAGATCTGAGGAAAATTGGGAAATTCCCAGTTAGAAGCATCATCTTCCTCAGACTATTGCTTTTAGCCTCACTGCAGAAGAGCAGGGCGACCTCAGCCTCTGGTCCTTCTGTTGCAGGTGTGGACTCCTTTGTGGCTGCTCACCTTTCGTGGTTAATGCCACCCAGGAAGCAGCTCCTGCCAAAAACATCCTGACCGTCCACCAACATCGCTCAGCAAGCACAAAGGCTTGGGACAGGAGGGAATCCTGGTGGCAAACCCGGGGGTGGATGAGTTCCCAGGAGCACTTGGATTTGAGCTCAGTGTGGACCGAGAGAGTGCCCTCTCCTCCAGGAGCCCGTGGCGGACACTAGGTCGCTTACCTTGCTTGTCAACTTTAGGAGCGATGTTGAAGCGGTGACGCTGCCGCTGTGTGTCTGGAGACCGTGCTGAGGGGCTTGTGTAATCTCCACCTGCTGCCATCTTGCCAGACACTGGCCACTTGGTTTGGTGAGTGCTGGGCCTGGGGCAGGTGGGGAGACTCAGCCCGGGCCGGGGCAGCTTCACAGGCCTGGTGTCCTCGTCTGGCCAGGGCTGCTTTGTGCTTAGTGAGCTGCGCAGGGAGGAGGCCACGCATTGGTCCTGACCCGCCTCGGGGATGCTGAAGGCAGTGTCCACTGCGCCTCAAGGGCTAGAAATCAGGGCGGGAGGGAGGAGGTAGTGGCTGAGGAGACAGCTCTGGAGCAGCAGAATAACAGGATTCTCCCTTGGTCCGATTTTAGAAGGAGGGCAAGGGGCTACGTCTCATTGAGACATTCCTGGCCCGCTCCTCTTTGCTCATTAACTGGTTACCGCCTTGCTTTTTACAAGTTTATTTCCTGTCTTTGCATATATTTTTCCCTCTCTTGTTGATGGGTTCTAGACATGAGCCTGTGAAAGACCAGGTTCCATGCAGAAGCCTGCAGTCTCTCTTCCTGAGAACTGGGAAGCCCAGGAACTGGGTGGTGCAGGTTTTACCTGGATCTGGTTCTTATCCTCAAGAATGCCCTTTCACAGACACCCTGAAGGCAGGACAGGTCCCCTCCCTTCCTCTGGGGACCTCCTTCACAGCACGTCTCCATCTGAGATGTGTTGGTCCTTCCTGGTCATCCTAGGCTCCAGTCCTGTGCTTTGGTGACATAAGTGCTACTGGCACCCGGGCCCCTGGGCTTTGCTGAGCCCCTCTCTGCCAGGAGCCAGCCCTCGAGGCAGTGGGGTCAGGAGTTCCTCAGCAGGTGGGGAATGAGACGAGGTCTGAGAATACGCTCATGCCCAATGCACATCTGTTTATTTCTTGTTAGTAGTTGTTTTTTATACTATCTTTTTACAATGAGGCATATAGAACAGGAATTTTTACAGACTTGTTTTTTCCTAAGGTCAAGTGAGTACATCTTTAACTAGAAAAGCCATTTCCCATGGTATTTGATGGGATTAAGAAAACAGTAAAGGTTACAAAATACAATACGTATATAAAAATTCTTTTAGTACAAAGCAGTGTTAAAGGTTAACGATGAAGAGTTTCCATCCATTAGTTTAAATCTTCACTACTTGTTTAGCTCCTTTAAGCAGTGTTTTTTATCTTTTTCTCAATCAGCTAGAGTTAGTTAATGTGTGGTGGAGAAGTTTCAGAGAGGGGCAAACTATCTGTCTTAAAGCTTTCTTTACTCATAGATAAAATAGTAGACCTAAGTTTCTTTGATTTATTTATTTGTTTCTAACCTGTGTGCTGATAGGGAACATAAGGCTGTTTAGTAACTGAGCTTGCAAAGCCCATTTCCTGATGTTTGTAAAAGGTTAATGAGTATCTTATAGGTTGTCTTGAGGCACTGTTTTTTCAGCTAATATTGAGGAATCATAATCTGTCCAGCCATCTTGTGTTTCTAAGAAATTTTCCTTTCTAATTAATGTGAAAGCAAAACCCAAAGCACCCCAAATTTCCAGAATATGGAAATTTGGAATCGTCTTTTGGAATCGTCTGCCTTGCAGGACTCCAGCGGACCGAGCCTTGCTCGAGATCCAGCTATGAAGGTGCTGTGGCACTCCTCCTCTCCTCTCTGTTTCCCCCACCTGCCCGGCACCCATGCCCCGGCCCAGTCTCCACCTGGGTTCTGTGTCCTCTTAGGAGTGTCCAGCACCCCAGGGAGACAGCCTGTGTTGGAGAGAGTTGGTGCACTAACCTTCAGGCATCCCCCACGACCCCCAGGTCCTGCAGGTGTTTGTTAATTATAGCAATGGTTCTGATTTGTTTAGTTTTGTCGTGGTACTGGAGATTGAACCCAGGCACATTCTATCTCTGAGCCACACCCCCAGCCCTATTTTGTTCTTTTAATTTAGAAATAGAGTCTCAGCCGGGCGTGGTGGTGCACGCTTATAATCCCAGCATTCGGGAGGCTGAGACCGGAGGATCCGGGTTCGAGACCAGCCTCAGCTACCTAGTGAGGCACTCTGCAACTTAGTGAGACCCGGTTTCAAAATAAAGAATTAAAAAATAGGGCTGGGGGTATAGATCGGAGGTAGAATGCCCCTGAGTTCAATCCCCAGTACCGCAAAAAAAAAAAAAAAAAGAAAAGAAAAGAAATAGAGTCTCATTAGCTAGGTTGCCTTGCCGAGGGTCTCACTACATTGCTGAGGCTGGCCCTGAACCTGCGATCCTCCCATCTCGGCCTCCTAAGCACTGAGACTACAGGGGTGTGCCACCATGTCCAGCTCATGGTTCTATTTTTATTTCCAGTATAAATAGCTATGTGGAAAATTAACATGAGGTTTATTTTATTGATGTAGTTTAAACTTTATCAATGCATAATTAATCACTGACTTGAATTAGGTTGTTCAGATGGAGTAAATATTTGCTGTTTTCTGCTTTGCAAAAATCCCACTGCTGTGCATTAACATTTACAAATTGAAGACATCTATTCAACATACACACACACACACACACACACACACACACACATATACACATACATACACACATATATACACACACACACACACACACACACACACACACACACATATCAAAGGTTTAAAATAAAAAGACTAATTGATCATAACTTGGTGGGGAGGAGGCATTGAATCCTTGACAGTCACTAGTCACTGGCCTCAGTGTCCGGTGCCTGGGAGAGTGCCACTGTGGCACCTTTCAGAAGTCTTCTGAAGCAGTAATAATTTTTTAACCAATCACATTGCAAATTTTTACACAATTGCAGGAGAGTGCACAGAACAGAAAGTGGTCGGCTCACTGGAACTGCCACCCGTGTGAGCACCCACTTGTTGAGAACGAGGGTGCGGTGCCCTCTGTACTCCCACACCAGCCAACAGCAGCTCCCCCCCCGAAAGGGAGTGACCTTTTCTTTCTGGATTTACTGCCTGAGCATACCTCTCTAAATATTTACTTAGCCTTTACTACTTTGGGGTTTTTTATGCAAATGGGTCACCCAGTATATACTCAGATTAACTTAAATTTTAGAGTAAGTAAGATTATGGAGTCAAGTTGATGGGCTGCTAGAAAACCAATCCAAATATAATCTTTTAAAGTCAATGTTCAGTGTCCATATAATTATAGCTATTTTTATACTCGTATTGGTGCATATACATCGTACGAGGTATCGAGTGGCAGGAATATACATGCACACAACACTTGCTGCATTTCCTTCTTCAAGTGCACTGGCTTTCCGCTTCCCTCTCTGTGGGAAAGGCTTCACGTTTCTTGGTCTGAATCTTTTTTGCAGGATGAGACTCACTTGCCATTGGTAGGTGGACACCTGTCTCAAATTCGAGGTGGCTTTGTGCCTGGAGAGGTGATCCGATTGGCAAAAGACGATAATAATAGACGCTTCTATCATTATTGGTTTGATGGCTTTACAAAAAAAGGGAGCATGATGTTTTATTTTATTGTATTCTTGTATTTTGCATTCTGAAGTTTTACTCACTTCTCAAAAGCTAAGTTGCCCTAGCCCAAACCAGGCCACTTCGGAGCTTCAGACACTGTAACTCTAGTAAGGGTTTAATATTGTTAAATGCTCAAATAAAACTATGGAAAATACCCAATTCATAGCCAGAGAAATTACAGTTTCACTGTTGTATATAACATCAAAAATTCACGTGAAATGAAAGGACATCCATCTTTCTATGTGAAATCAGTGGTGAGCTTGGGCAGTAAGGTCAGTGCCACACGATGAGTCAGCACAGACGTCAGTGACGCCGAGGCTGGAGAGGACTTTCAGCAGATACGTCCCTGGGGCTGGGTTTTTATTTATTTTTATTATTCTTGGTGCCAGGGGTAGAACCCAGAGCCTTGCGCCTGCTCAGTAAGAGTTCTCCCACTGAGGCACACCCCTCCCCCCAGCCCCTTTGGAGCTTATTGGGTGGAATCTATACCACCTAATAACAATAATAGCAATACTTGCCAGGCAGTGGGAAGGCATCTAGAAATTCCTGAAGGAATGAGGAGTCCAATAATTAACGGGTTCGCGTTAGAGACCAGGGGTGTGGTTAAGGTGGATTCTGGTCCAGTGGTTCTCAGTCCTAGCTGCATATTGGAACCGTCTGGGATCTCACAGTGAGGTTGGTCAATCATAGACTGAAAGGTCAGATGCTCTCCCTCAAAGGCGGACAGGAGGGACTCCGGGCAAAGGAGGAGAAACCTTAGTGGAGTGAGGGAGGTGAGGGAGGCGGGAGGGGGAGGAAGACTTGAAGAGGGAAACATTTCCAGGGACATGATGGACACACACAGGTATGGATGCCAATCACTGTCACGCACGGGAAGGTGGGGAGAGGGAGGGAGTGGGGTGGGAGCTGGGGGGAGGCTCACCCAATGCTGTGTGCGTGTGTGCCTCTACCACCCTGAACTGCACCATGATGTACGATACTATGCACCAATAAAAAAACAAAAACAAAAAAAAATCCTGCTGTTTGGGCCCCACCCCAGGCCAGGGAATCCACGGAAGGGCGGTGCCCATGCCTGGGTGTGTTTACAAAGCTGCCCAGTGACTCCATGGTGAGCCAGGGTTGAGATGCCCTGCTGTTCACGTCCAGCCTGGAGGCCCGAGGCCAGATGTCGCCACCTGGTTTCCCAGGACCCGTCCCTGCACCGTAAGCACATCACCTCCATCGCTCACGGAAGCAGTGGCCCTCTGCTCCCCCTCCTCCCCACACCATGTCAGGCGTCACCTCCGCTGGGAGGAATGATTTGTAAGTGTAAGGCCATGCTTCAGGGGCAGGTTCAAGCCAGGCTGCCTGAGCTGAAGTCAGGTTACAGACTTGGAAGGGTGGTGAGTGACGCTGGGGAATTTGTACAGAAACTGAAGCGTCTCTGCTTAGGGCACTGGGTCATCGTGAGGATAAATGAGTAACTATGTACAAAGTCTTTACATTAATAATCTGCAAAATATATGTGAAGTGTGTATACTTATACACACATAAATATATAAGGGAATCTACATATGTAAATATTTGTACAATAGCCGGCATACAACAAGCGCTCAAAACAAGGCGCTGGCAGCCTCTTCTAGTATTGTTCCCATCGGTCTTCTCAAATCCTTTCATTCCTCCGTGTCGCTATTGCCAATCCCTGGTCTCACTTCTACAGTGAAAGCGAAGGAGGGGAGATTGCAGAATGCTGCTAGCGGCTTTCCCCATTTTCCCTCTTTAACCCCGGCCCTAGTGGGGCGAGGCACGCCAGGGAGCTCGGGAGATGAGGGAGCCTGCTGCCCGGGTTCTGCTTAGCTCGCTTCCTTGAGGTCAGCTAAGAGAGAGCGGGGCCTGGAGCTTGAATTCACGTTCTAGAGGTCACGAGCTGGTGAGATGGCCTCCTCGAGCTTTTGAGGGAGGCGTAGGCTGGGAGTGGCCATGGGGAGGAGGACCTGGGGTTTGAGTAGCTGGCTGGCCACAGAGAGGAAAGAGAAGGCTGACCCAGGAGGTCAGAGGAGATCCCGGCATGGATGCTTTGAGAGGGGCTTGGGGCAGGAGGCAGTTGGCTCGTTTGGGGGGACAGCGGGGAAAGGACTTGGAACTGGTTGTGGAAATGGCAGTCTGAGCTGGGGGAGGACTTCCAGAGCACATCCCAGGCAGCCACTCTCCCAGGAGGCAACTGAATAATAGACGAAGTAGGTCCTGTTCGTAGGAAAGAACGTTCTCTGTTCTCTCTGGGGCACTGAACTCACACCTGTGATCGTCCCAGGTGCGCACTCGAGCTGGTGAGATGGGGGTGGTAGTCAAGGCTGGATAAGACTTGAGCGACAGCCAGGGATACTAATCTTGGAGCTCCCGTTCAAACATTGAAGTCCAATATATCCACTTTTAAAGCAGAATGAGCCTCCTTTGATGCGAAACAGGCTAGATTTGGATTCAATGAGAAATGTTTAAGAGAAAATAGTTGAATTTATAGCAATAGTAGAACTTTATAGCGATAGTATGATTCTTAAAGAAACAGCTGCTCCTTTTTATTCACAGTGTGTGCCCCCTGCCACACGTTCATTTAGGAGAGGACCACAGTCCCAAGAGCAGCTCTAGATGAGCCTGGTAAGTATGGTCGGTATTAACTTCTTTAATCGTAGGAATAGAATTATGCAAGGGAACGTTTCTTTTTGCTTAGCACGCATCACTTGCTGCTCATTGCCTGAGGACATGTTAATTTCTAGCTTGGTGCTGGAGAGGACTAAAGAAGTACTTACACTGTAAATAGTCCCTAGCGGGTAAACAAGGTGGTAAAACAGGTCATCCTGTGTGGGACTGGTCACCCTCTGTCCTCAGCGCATCCTACAAGGTCTTTGGGCCATCCCAGTGCCAGAAGGTGCAGCTGGTCCTCCAAGACAGTGGTAGTAATAATAATAGATAACAATAAAATAATAAATAACACTAATAATAAATGATCCCTAGCTGGCAAGCAAGGTGGTAAAATAGGTTGAGTTGAAGACTGGACTCAGAACCTTTGGATCTAGATTAGTCTTCTGAGTCCCAAATCCTGAAGACGTTTAGCCACCACCCGTCATTTCATCTTGCAGGCTGTTTTTCGGAGCTGCTTCTGTCTTACCGTCTCTGATGCCTGGACATGGACTGGACGGCCTGGGACACCAGGCGGTTTGCGTCCCTGCTAAAACACTGTCTTGCAGGACCAGCTGCACCTCTAGGCACTGGTGACGGCCCAAGGACCTTGTAGAATATGCTGAGGACAGGCGTGGCCACTTACACACAGGCGACCCTCCTAGAGAAGCTCGGCCTAGCAGACAGAAAGCCAAGCCCTGGGCACAGTCGGCGTGATCGCGAGAGAAAGCGGTGTTGTCTGCTTTCAAATTGCTGCGTTTTTTTAATGATTCCCACCCATCCCTACAGCAAAATAACTGATAATAACAGCAGTGAATATTCACTCGTGCTTTCTCAGTGCCAGGTACAATCCTTGCCTGTAGTTTGTTATAACTATGGAGATGGTATTATTCTTTTGTGTGTGTGTGTGATACAGGGGAATGAACTCGGGGATAGTCTACCTCTGAGCTATACCCCCAGTCCTATTTTATTTTTTATTTTGAAACAGTGTCTTGCTAAATTGGAGAGACCAGCCTCTAACCTACAATCCTCTGTCTCAGCCTCCCAGGTACTGGGGCTATAGGCATACACCAACACACCTGGTTGGGATGGTATTATTCTAATCATATTTAACAGAGGAACAAAGCACAGAAAGACTTAGTAACATAATGAATTTGAGGCCCACTCACACAGCTAGTGACCAGTGTGTGATAGGGAAATTTGTTTTATTTCCCTTTTATCATACATCTTTTTGTTTGTTTGTTTGTTTGTTTGTTTGTTTGTTGCTAGGGATTGAACTCAGGCATTCTACCTTTGAGCTACACCCCCTGGCCTTTTTATTTTTTGTTTTGAAACAGGGTCTTGCTAGGTTGCTGAGAGTCTTGCTAGGTTGCTGAGGCTGGCCTTGAACCTGCAATCTTCCTGTCTCCGCCTCCCAAGTACTGGGATTACAGATGTGCATCGCCATGCCCAGCTTCATAATACATCTTAATGTGATGGAAATCTGGTCCTTCAAAAAAGTCACCCAGCACTTCTCAAGCCGCAGGGACGCAGTCCTCCTGTCACTCGCATTCTGGCGGGGAAGGAATCAGGAAACAGAAAGGTGATGACATACAGAGTGCAGGAGCTACACGCCCCAAGGCCGTCAAGTAGCAGAGGGTGGTCACGTCAGGCGGTGCCGATTTAGGTGGGGGGACCCCGACAGCCTCTGGATACAGAAGACAGCAGGTGTCAGGGCAGGCGGGCGGCGGCCAGTGCAAAGGCCCTGGGTCAGGAGTGTCTTGTCACGTGGAGTGCAGGCCAGCAGGAGCAGGGCCCTGAGCCACACAGGAAGAGGCTGCCAGCCACACCTGCGACTCTTCCAATTCCAGTTAAAAACAGCCGAGGGCATGTGCACGCGCCTTTCTCATCTGCAAGCTGGTCCCTCTCTATCTGGGTACGCAGCCAGGAGGGTCGACGTCAGCTTCGCACCACTCCCTGGGTGCCCGAGCCTGCAAGGGCCTCTGGAGTCCTGGTCACCGATGAGTCTGACTGCAGCTGGCCCAGCCAGGTGCTGGCCCAGGAGACAGTGGTAGTGTGGAAGAGGCTGTCTTCAGCCTGTGTCCCCAAACCCTCACTGTCCGTGCAGGGGGGTGACGGGGGAGGCTTCACGAAGAACCCCCGCTCAGGGTGAGTATGCCAGTGTGCCCGCCTCTTCTTTGCTGTCATCCTTCCGTGTGCCCAGCCCTGTGAGAGCGGGGGAGGATCAGGGTGAAGGAGACACTGAAGACCCCTGGATGTGGGCAGTACCAGTGCGCTGTGAGATGCACTTTACAGCTGAGGGGTGAGGGGGTCAAGCTTCATCCACAAGTCACTGCAATTCAGGTATGAACCGAGATTTCCCTAAATATTCTTTTATTGTTAGTATTAATCAGGGGCATGTATTTTTAATATGTAAACTGGATATATTATGTTTATTCAAAATTGTATTTGAAAATGCCAGTCACATTCATATAACTAACACTCTTTCTATTTTACTTAGGATTTTATAAAATTCAATCTCACTCTTAACACAGTACTCCTGGAAATGTATCTTTTCAAAAAATTTTGGTATGTTTGCTTGTTTTGTGGTGCTGGGAGATTGAAGCCAGAGGCATTCTACTTCCCAGCTACATCCCCAGACCAATTTTATTTGTTACTTGGAAACAGGGTCTTGCTAAGTTGCTGAGAGCCTCACTAAATTGCTGAGGCTGGCTTCAAATCTACAATCTGCCTGTATCAGCCTCCCAAGTACTGGGGTTACAGGTCTGTACCACCATGCCAAGCTTATTTTTTATTTTGAAACAATGTCTCAGTAAGTTGCTGACGTCTCACTAAGGGCCTCAACCTGCCATCCTCCTGTCTCAACCTCCCAAGTACTGAAATTACAGGTGCGCTACTACATCCGGCCAAATATAAACATCTTGGTTATAAAATATGATTCTTTAATTTACTTTAGGAAAAAATGACATTTATGTGTATAAAACTTATATATTATGTATTTTTCCCCAGAAACAGAATTGAGTGACTCCTCAGATCCTTTCCTGAATTTTTATAACTATGAATATTTTATTAATATTATCAGTAATTTAATGTTACATAAAAATAATTGCAAGTAGTTCAGAAGAACATAAACTAATACTTCTATTCATATATCTTATGTACCAACCTGGATTATTTTCTTTGAAACTGATGCTCTTTTCAAATGCTACAGGGTCTTAGTGTTTTTGAATGAAATGAAAAACAAATACTTTAAAGAAGTCTTCTCTTAGAGCCAGGCGTGGTGGCGCGCGCTTGTAATCCCAGCATTCGGGAGGCTGAGACCGGAGGATCCAGGTTCGCGGCCAGCCTCAGCTGCCTAGTGAGGCACTCCACAACTTAGTGAGACTCTGTTTCAAAATAAAGAATAAAAAATAGGGCTGGGGGTGTAGCTCGGAGGTAGAATGCCCCTGAGTTCAATCCCCAGTACCGCAAAAAAAAAGAAGTCTTTTCTTAAGCAAATATTAGGACCAAGTGGTGTTCTTGTCTGTCCAATACAGACTGAAAGTGGTCACAGAAGAGTTTACTAGTGTGTGGAGACTCATCTGAGTTTGAACTGAACAGAAAAGCTGACATCAAATTGTATCATAAGAGAACAGCCTGGGTAAAGTAGGATGTCCTTCCTGGATGATGTTTTACTTTTACACCTTTCTTCTTGGGTGGATTTTTTTTCTACATAGAAAAGATTTCTTTAAACTTTGGTGTTAGGAAACCTAAA
This sequence comes from Graphiurus murinus, assembly GCA_004027655.1. Taxonomy (NCBI): domain Eukaryota; kingdom Metazoa; phylum Chordata; class Mammalia; order Rodentia; family Gliridae; genus Graphiurus; species Graphiurus murinus. The sequence continues at coordinate 15,515 of PVLC010010263.1, read as the reverse complement.
CAGCTGTGCTGGTGGTCACATTAACCAATGTTTGTGACATTCAGACAGACATGGAGAAGGCAGGGACACACTTCCTGGAATCTGACAGTTCTGACACTTGTGCTGATGCATTTCAAAACCAAACCCATTTCCACCTGTAAGATATTTCTTAGTCCATAAAACCCCTCTAAGAAATGAGTGATAATTGCAAAATCTCTTATCTGCCAGCAGTTGTTACAGAATGAGCAGAAATACCGACTGCTGAGTGAGCCAGAAGCTGAACTTTCCTCAAAGGTATATATTTTAAAAACCAACTTGGATTAGCAGCAGGACATATATTCTCACTTTCTATTTCTAAAAAGGCATTTTTTTTTATAAATTTGGCAATTTATTGCAAATATGTTGGATTTCAGAATTAATCTGCAGCCAGGGCAAAAGCTGCCTCTCCAGAAATTGATGGCTGGAGGGCAACCGCATTCCTGTCCTGCAGCCCGCTGAGTACTGTCGCTTAACCAAGTGTCTTGCCGGTGAAGTGGGGATAGTCATCAGTGATTGCTTTATGGATCATATAATAGTTTGGGAGCTTTCCTAAAAGTTGTAACCTCTGTGTAACTGTAAAGTCTGCTTAGAAGTCTTATATAATTAATGTTCTGTTTAACAAATGTTGATTAAAGTGCCTACAGTGAGCCAGCCTGGACAGAACTGAAGGAAAATAAAGAAAGCCACAGTCTTCCGTCTCCAAAATGTGGTGGGAAAAACTGTATATATAGGTAACTTACTCATTTTTACATAAGACGTATTATTAGGCCAGATGGGTTCATGGTGCTGTGGGTTTCTGGTTTGGGATGGGATTTGGTTTGGGCTTTTGGCTTTAGTGTGTGTGTGTGTGTGTGTGTGTGTGTGTGTGTGTGTGTGTGTGTGTGTGTGTGTGTGTTACTGTTTGTTTGGGTTTGTTATTTTGTCGTAAGTTTGTTGGTTTGTTGTTTGTTTCTGTAGCTAGCATTGTCAGCCAATGTTGTGGCTTTTCATTGACAGTTCTAGGCGAGAGTAGTGAGGCGAAGCCTCTTGGCCAACTCTCCGTGAGGATGCCCTCAAGGGCCATTATAAGATCCTGGGGGCCATCGGGCAGGGCATCTGCCCTGGTCTACTGGCCCACCATATCCTCACTGGGACCCAGGTGGCCAGGGAGGAAGCGCCTAAGGATAGGTATAAGCTCCTCCTCATTCTATCCAAAATGGATATACTGAGGGTGGGGGAGCACCCAAATGTGGTCCAGTGTTCCAGATTGTAGACACCACTGACTACATCTGCCTGGGCAGTGTGTGGCGGGCACTGGTGAAGGGTGCTGGCTCACTGGCCAGCAGGAGGGGGAGGTGCAGCGGCTGTTCAAGCAGTTCCTGTGCAGGATGCCCTCCTCATGGCGACCCAGAGGCCAATGGCCGACAGTCCCGAAGCACCATGCTGAGACAGGGTGAGGAGTATTTATTCACCGACTCCTCACCAGCCACTCCCCAAACACCTGGACCCATGATCATGAGTCACGAGTTAGCTGGGCTTCAACTCACACCGGACCTGGTGGCTGTGTTGAACAGAACTTTGGATGGTGCTATGACCACCTACCCAGCTGTCCAACACAGGGCCAGCCAGGGGCCGGGGGTGCATTCTGGGTGAGGCCTGGGCATCGGGGTGTTGGCCCGCCTCCATCCCCAGAGGATCCTCCTGCTTCGCTGTCCCGAGAAAGAGCAGAGCCAGCGAGCCTGCCCTCCACACCTCCTTGGCCTGCCCTGGCCATCTGAGGAGGGCACAGTCACAGTCCAAAGACACGGCCTGGCTGCCATTCCCCTGCGCAGCCTCTGGGAGAGAAGAGACAGCCAGGCTGCTGCTCCCTTAGCCCAGGGGAGAGTACCGAGAGCCTGCCTGCCATTCTTGTGCAGCCAGTGGGGAGGACCCCCACTCCCAGCACAGCCCGACCCCACTGTGAGCCTGCCGCCTGTACCCCAGAGCACACTCCCCGGTCCCGGAGAATTGTGACCCACATGTTTTGAACCTATTGCTGCTGTGTGCTGGCCCCAAAGATCTGCCCTGGATCCAACCAAGTAGCTCCAGTGAACGGGGAGCAGAGGAGCCGAGGATTATGTAACCTCAACGTGTCTCCAGCGAGAGCAGACCACCAAGACAATACCCGCTCCCCAGACCCCGCCATCGCCGCCCAGCGTGGGCTCAGCTGCAGGAGGGACACCAAGCTGCCTGAGGCTTCTCCAATGGAACTGAAGTCGCCTGGCCATCCGGAGCCTCCTGCAGGTGAGGGGACCCCTGCACCCCAACCTGGGAACAACCTCAGAGGATTTCCCTGAGGAGCTTTCTCCTGATCCAAGATGGATCTTAATAAGTTTTTTCTTATGAATCTTATAACAAAATTGATGATTCTGAAAGATGACCATGGGGAGGGGGGATAAGAATTTCACTGAATCTGTAAGTTGCTTTTGGTAGTGTGGCCATTTTGACAATACTTACTCTGTCTATCCAAGAACATGTAGCTTCTAAGGCCCTCAATTTCTTTCTTCAGTCTTCAATAATTTTTATTGTAGAGGTCTTTCAATGTGGCGGCACCCATCAGTGAGTGGGCCCAGCCGAGCACAGTTAGTTTTATTCAGTTCTAACAGCTCTGAAGGCTGCAACTTAAGTGCTTTAATGTGAGTGGGGGGTGTTAATACCAGCTCTCTGCCACCCCCTCGGAGCAGACCTGCACTTCGCCTATGATGTGCCTGATCTGCCTGACACCGTGTGCTGAGTCTTCAGGGAACAGCCCCTGCCTGCCCTACGTGGTTACAGTCTCGGCATGAGGCTGCATTTCCCATTTGCCATGTTGTGGCTCAGAAGCCCTGTGTCAACTGCCCTTTAACATCCTCCGCTGCTGTACAAGAAACGGGAGGGGAAGGTGGGGGGACACAAGATGCCCCTCACCCCGTCTTCTCCACTCGCTCTGAGATAACCCTCTGATTCCACTCGAAGGAGTTTTCAGAGCACCACTCCTGTGCATGGTGAAGGCTCTGCAGATCTTAGTGGGAATCAGGACTGGCGCTGTGATCTCGTGGGCTCCAGTCCTAGCCCTGGAACTAACCAGCTCTATGTGTGAGCCTGGGCCACTCTCCCAGCCCACGTGGCCTGCAGTGTCCTCACCTGCAAAGAGCACTCAGACCCCTCCGGCCAGCACCACAAGTTATAGGTGGATGGATCAATTCTGTAAGTACCATGGTGGCACACCACCAGTGCTAGGTACCAGCAGCACCGTGAGGGCTGTCTTCCTAGGGAGGTTGTGTTCATTAGGGAATATATTACCCGTCATGAATTTATCGCCAGAAGTGAAGCTGTTTGGGGATATAGTTACCTACAGCCTTTGTGATGCCTTCAGAATCCTTGAACAATGCCAACAGTGAGCTTTGCTGCTTCACAACACAACCAGCTGAAAAGGTAAAAGCAGAAAAACAAGCACAAAGGTAGGGCTAAGATTTTTAAAGGGACCCACGTTTGGAATTGGCAGGTGCATGCCATTTTGTGTCCTATATAGGAGGGCAGAAGAAAAGCAGAATACTTTTGTGACCACTTGTATGGCGATTCCCCAGACAGCTCTCCAGCAGAGTCTCCACCTGAACACCACTCATTTGTTGTACTGCACAATTCCACAAATGTTTTAGAATCTCTGCATATGAGTCTGTTTGACCTGGTGGATTAATGCAGCAAGGACAATATCATTTATGTTGAACAAGCAAAATCAACATTGTCTTCGCTTATGATACAGACAAGATCATATTCTTAGATCTCTGGGTTTTAGGACTTCTGGTCAAGGTTTGGCATTCTCTTTCTAGATCATACTGGGAATATCAAGCTTCCTCAAGTTTGGATTGTCCTCAAAACCACATTACTTTGTCCTGTTTCTCTTGAAAGGTCAAAATAAATGTCAAGTCTTCTGTGTTTCTGTTCAGAACTTTAAGTGCATGGCACAGTCTTTACAACAGCTTGCTGTTGCTCAAATTTTCTTTCAGAATGAAGCTGTCCCATGGCTCTTAATCACCAGAAAAGATGCCAGGATCCTTTCAAATAAGAAAAACAAAACTAAAGCTACAATCACATTTTTTTCCATTTACTGCATGGGTAAAAATCAAGAGGTTTAATAATCATGGTATGGTATAAAATAAATCTTCATAAATTGTTCACAGATGTGCAAGTTGTGGGTGTATTTTGCCATGTTTGAATACCTATTATACAATAAGAAGTTTGTATTATTAGCTTTATAATTAATTATATATGAACTGGTCGATTACATCTATAATTTTGTTATTAATTTTATTTTTGTACTCCACAAATATCTTTATAATTTATTACCTTAACACTTGGTATATTTTCGGTTTATAAAGTAGGTACTACTGTTGGGTATAATAATTTTACAAAAATGGCCTCTAAGTATTCCCATCCTTCTATTAGAAGTTCCTTCATGATGTGACTTTTTAACTCTCCCATTAACAACTGATGACTTCTCCTGTTCTTGTAATCTGGGCTGATTTTGTGATGTTTGACCAGTGGAGTGCTGTAGAAGTCCAGGGTCAGATGGATTCTCAGCTGAATTCTACCAGACCTTTAAAAAAGAACCAATGCCAGTACTCCTCAAATTATTGCATCAAAAAGAAAGGATAGTACATTTACATATTCATTCTATAAAACTAGTATCACCCTGATTCTTAAACCACATAAGGACACATCAAAGAAGAAAAACTATAGACAAATATCTTTTATGAATATACAAAAATTTTAACAACATATTAGTAAACTGGACTCAACAACACATTAAGAAGTTTGTACTTCATGATCAAGTTGGTTTCATTCCATGGATGTAAGAATGGTCCAACATATGCAAACCAATAAATGTAATTCAAATAATTAGAGTTAAGTAAAAAATTGCATAGCCATATCAACAGATGCAAAAAAAAAGCCTTTGACAAAATCCACCTATTCATGATAAATAGATTGGGAATGGCAGTGGGGGGACACTGGAGAATGAAATCAACCAAATTATGTTATATGCATGTACAAGCATATCATAATAAATATCACTGCTATGTATAATTTTAATGCATCAATAAAAAATTTGAATTGCAAGAAATGTATAAAACTGAACTATGTATAAAGTATGCTGATTGCATTTCAAATGAAAAGGATAATAGCCAGTGTATTTGATCCACTGACCTGGGAGTTTCAATTCTTAGTCTATAATATAACAAAAGTATATGCACAATATAATGAATTTAATGACAGAAAATGTAGATGCCATTGTGTTATCAAATAATGCTATAGTTCAACTTCAAAAAAATTAGGATTCACCCTCCTTATTATACAGAGAAAATGCAAATGTTGAAAATTGCTTATGGTTTCTAAGAAAGGACTCACAAAATGTTTAAAGAGGCTACCCAAATGTTTTAGTCAGCATCCGCACTACTGTGACCCCAAATAGCTGATGACTACAATTTAGAGGGAGGAAGATTCATTTGCTCACAGTTCTGGAGATTTCAGAGGTTCAGTCCATGTTAGGCCAGGTGGAGCCTCCAGAGCTCAGGGCATGGCACAGGGAGCAGAGAGAGGGAGAGAGAGTGGGGGTGGACATATGTAATCCCCAAAGCGACAACTCCACAACCCCAGTGACCTACCTCCCCAGCCACACGTCCCTGCTTACCTTACCACCCAAATATCCATCAATCCATTAGTGGATTTATCTGCTGATGAGATTAGAGCCCCCACGATCAATCATATCACCTCTGTACATCAATGCATGAGATCTTCCAGGGGGCATTCTATATCCAAACCATAACACCAAGGTTAGGAGAAACAGAGGATAGAAAAGCACAGACCACTGTGCAGAGCCAGGAGAACCTAGCCTGAAGGGAAAGGAAAGAAGGGAGATGGTGAACTAATGACAGCTGCGGCACTGCAGGTGAATTCAACCAAAAGGGGCCGTGCTCACGGGGATCAAACTCCCTGACAAGAGAGTCCCTCCCCGGGTCAGTGGTGCAGCTCAGGGATGGAGGCCTAGAATGCAAGAGGCTGTAGGTTCGAGGCAAGGTGTCTTTAGTCAATCAAAATATAAGATTGTCACTCTCTATAAAACTACTACATATAAATTTCCTTATGAAATATTTATATAAAACCTGGATGTATATGTTTTCCCTTTCATGGTCAGTCACCAGTTATTTAGTTATTTTCTTTAATAAAACTTGCCACAACTTAAAAACAAACATTAGTAGTTTTAAATACAGAAAGAACTTTTCATAGACATTATTTCAAAATGTCAATATACTTTTTCTCCTAGACATTATCCTTGAATATTATTGTGCTCACAGAGATTTAAAAAAAGGAACACAGCAATTCCCAGTCTTAACATATACTCTACTTACCTGATGAGCTTTTAAAAGACTCAAAGTCAGCCAGACATGGTGGTGCATGCCTGTAATCCCAGAACTTGGGAGGCTGAGACAGGAAGATCACAAGTTCAAAGCCAGGGCACAGCAACTTAGATCCTGTTTCAAAACAAAACAAAAAGGCTGGGGGTGTAGCTCAGAGGTAGAACACCCTTGGGTTCAATCCTTAGTATCACAACAAAATAAAAGATGAAATGTCTAGGCCCACCACCGAAAACCCTGGCTCAAGTTTCCTGGAGTGAGACCCAAGCATTAGCATTCCTGAAAACTCCTCAGATGACTCCACTATACCAGCAGGCAGACCAACACTAACGTGACTGTAGGCATCGAAACGAAGGCCAGGTGTGAGACAGCCAGGCAGAACACAGCGGCTGGAAAAGATACTTTTAAAGGCGATCAGGACAGGATCTGGTGACGTACCAGCCTCTGCCTCAGGTCCATTCTGGAGCCTTCTGATTACCTGGACACGCCCATGTGGGAGATGAGGGCCCTTCACGCTGCTGGCTCCAGCTGCACGCAGACAAGGGCCCAGACCGTGGCCACACACGCTAGGGTGAACTTGGGACGTGGGAGTTTAGGTTCCCACCTGCCATGTCGGGGGGCCTGTGCTCACAGCAGGAGGTACCATTTGTTGTGCAGAAGTATTTTCTTACCTTTTTTACACAGATATATCATACCTGGATCATCACCACCACTACCACCACCCCCCCCACACACACACACATACACATACACACAAACACACCAACATCCTCTGTGAAATTTTTTTCATTTATTTTTCCAACCAGAGAATACATCTCGGAAAGTGCTATGTTTGAATGTAAGTAAGCTTGGTAGTGGCCAGACTCTCAGTATCTCAGGCTCCCTTATTCTACTTTACCTTAGAGAATTCCAGTTTCTGTGTCTCAGTCCCTCCCTTCTCTCTAAACCTGTTTCTAAGACAGGACTTGGTAAAAGTAATTTGCCCGATAATGCACGTTGAATTTGTTGTGAGCTCTCTTTAGATTTCAACTCTAATTGTAGAAGCGAAGATGTTGCCTTCCCTCCCACCCCCCCAGGATTCCACTGCAAGCAGACATTCTATAGGATGGACAGTTCTTTCTGCATGATTGAATCCACACCCAGGAGAAAGCTGTTGATTTCCACCATAAGGCTAGGTCTGACTGCCGAAGCTAACTGGGCATTAAGCCAACAATAGCAAGTGGAAAGACAAAGGAATGAGGAAAATCAACATGTAATCTGGCTCAGTTGTTTCCATCTAGACAACGAGGAAGACGGGTTGCAGTGGCCCTGTTCCACTCCACCGCCTCCTAAGACCATCTTTGCTAGGTTGTCCAATTAAAAGTACTTTCCATAAAATAGGAAATGAAACTATGTGAAGAAAGAACCAAGAGATTATCAAACTTCATTTTCAAAGATATTTCTCCTACAAATATTAAGCTAAAAGAAAACCATTTTAATTAGAAAAACACTGGGGAAAACTCATACTAACCACTATGTCACAAGGTTTGCAGAGAGATTTTCTCCAGACATGGAGCTTCAGGGTCAATAAATCACCAAGGAAAGCACTTCCAGGACACACATGCACTGCGACTTGTTTCTTTTTTTTAAAGGGAGAATGCATTTTAAAAGAGAACCCAAGCTGGATGTGGTGGAACACCTGTAATCCCAGTACTTGGGAGGCTGAGTTAGGAGGATCAAAGGTTCAAAGCCAGCCTCAGCAACCTAGTGAGGCTCTCAGCAACCTTGTGAGACCTTGTTCCTAAATAAAAATTAAAATAGAGCTAGGGGTATATCTCGACTGTAGAATGCCCTTCAGTTCTATCTCAGTACCACAAAAAATAAACATAAAAGAGAATCATGAGTTGTTTTTCCTAGAACAGCAACTTGGACCACATATAATCATGTTTGCCTATTTGCTTTCCTTCAAATATTAACTTATTTTGTTTAGGTAAGGCTTTTCCCCTAGTGCCACATCAGCTTTACTTTTTTTTTTTTCCTAGGCCTAATAAATAATTTCTTCTCTTCTCCCTCTATACTCTGGGATCAGCTCGCGTCCTGGCAGCTGGTGGATGGCCGCTGTGTATCCCGTCCACACTCATACATCATCCAGAAGTAAATGCATTCCTAAGTGCTTCTGGGAGTCACCAAAGATGCTATGTTTGATGTGTGTCTCCGTCATTGACCTCTGAGTTAAAAAACTGCTAGCATAAAAGAGACTATATTTAAAACTTATATGCACTCTCTTAGGATGTGTGTGTGTGTGTGTGTGTGTTTTACTGGAGATTGAACTTACAGGGTTCTACCTCACTTTCATCCCTATTTTATTTTGAAACAGGGTTTTGCTAAGTTGCTGAGGATCTTGCTAAGTGCTGAGGCTGGCCTTGAACTGGCAATCCTCCTGCCTCAGCCTCCAAAGTACAAGGATTACAGGCATGTGCCACCACACCATACTATGAGTACATATTTCAAAAGTAAACTTCAAATCAAATTTATCTATCAATTCAAAAGAAATTCTCATCCAAAGTTGTGTATGTGCTAAAATATGTATGTGTATGTATATTTATAATATTCACATACACTTTTACACTTTCTCTAATTTCTTCCCTTCAATTAATATTTATAAGCATATTAATTTGAAATTCAATCTGAGATGGGGATACAATTTCTTGATAAGACAACGCAGATGGTGGCACGCATTCTAGCAGACTATTTTTATATTGACTCTCTTACAGGCAATCTGTTTTATCAGCTTCCCAATGAGCCCACACTATGAGTACTCCAAAAAAGGAAATTCCAAGATTCTAAAAAACGCTTGGCTGTGAAATGATTTGGTGGGCATAGCTTCTCCCCTTGCCAAGTCTCAGGGATGTTAAAAAAAAAAAAATTCTTTTCCCAAGGACCTTGTTACGGTATTGCTAGGTGCTGATGTAGCTTTGGAAATTTGCTACAAGATGTCATGAAAATGTATTAGGCATAGAACTGTGTAATCAAGGCAAAAGCTAACAAATAAGAGAGGGCCTCTGAACAACGTCACAGGGCTCAGAAGGAACCTGGCTGTCGACTAGTATCTGGAATGGTCGCTCGTAGACCAGACGCTGAGTCTCCTTGTCCTGCTGCATGTAGTAAATGAATCCCTGGGATAGCACCACTGGGGTGTGATCACTCACATAGCTCGGAGAGGACAGACAGCGGCATTCTAACCACTGAAGATCCAGGATAAAAGTGACAGTGTTTGTTCAGGGACGGGAGAGAAAGCTGTTTGCTACTGAGGAAGACAGAGCAGGGTTTAGTCAAAAGCCACTCATCTCTGGGGAATGGTGCCAGCTTTGCCTGATTCCAATAAATGAGTCTGGGGCTAAGCTGAGCTTTCATGTGGCTAAAGATGGCCTACGTCAACATTTGAGGCTCTAAAATTTGAACCATGGCAACACAAAAGCAAAGCAAACAAGTCAAATATAAATATGAAAGCATTACTAGAGATTCCGGGTCATTATCATAACTAGAAATAATGCCAGCACTTGGAATCATGTGCTAACAGTTTTAACGTCACTATCTTCTAGACAAGAATATTGAGCTCTGTTAAACAGCTAAATAATTAAAGAAGTTATTAAGAAGCCATTTTGCCATTTAAATAAGCAACTCAATTAGCAGGCAGGCTGAGCTCAGAGTGATAGTGATTTGCACAGGAAAATGAAATGAACTTTATTGGTTGGGGAAAATGTTCAAACTAAATATTAACTCTTCTGGTTCCTTAGTCTTCAACAAATATCTATAAAAGTATTTGTAAGAACATATACTAGGTGGACTGTGGTATGAATAAAAAATCAAATGGAAAAATAAATAGAGCCAGGGACATGCCTCTAATCCCAGTACTTGGGAAGCTGAGACAGAAGGATGGCAGGTTCAAGGCCAGCCTCTGGAACTTAGTAGGACTCTGTTTCAAAATAAAAAATAAAAAGGGCTGGGGGTGTAGCTCAGGAGCAGAATGCCCCTGGGTTCAATTGCCAGTACTAAAAAGGGAAGAAAACAGAAAGAAGCCTATCTACATAAATTAGTGTGTTATGAGAGTCATGTGACTGACTACAATCACATTAGAAGGAAATTTGTTTTCCAGGTCAAGAAAATTGCCATACAGACTCTAAAATTCCTCAAATCAGTGGCAAACACATGGCATTTGAACTAGATGATTTCACAACATTCCATCCCAGCCTTCACGATTAAAATAATACATCCATCTACTCAAATATTTACCCATCCTCTTGAACAAACATTTCTGAGAACAAAAATTAAATCTAATAATTAACAAATCTTTATTGAATTCTTAGTAATAGCTGGGTACTATCTATGTTAATTGCTGGGGGAAAGATGACAATTAAACAAAATACAATCCAAAAGGATGCTAGGTTTTAGTGTGTGTGTGTGTGTGTGTGTGTGTGTGTGTGTGTGTGTGTGTGTGACTAGAGATTAAGCCAGAGGCATTCTACCTTCAAGCTACAACCCAGAACTCTTAATTTTTTTGTCTGAAACAGGGTCTAAGTTTCACTGAGGCTGGTCTTGAACCTACAATCCTCCTACGTCAGCCTCCCAAATGCTGGGAGGTTTTAATCTTAAAAATTGGGGGGGGGGGCGTGTATAACAGGAACTATAATTATTACTTGTTTAACATTCTAAGATAAAATACAGTAAGGTAAGAGATAAGAAAATTTATCTTATTAAAAATGTATTATAATGGCACACCATACTGTTAGTTCTCACAGATAGGAACATAATTTAAAAGCATTTCCTATTGTATTAAAATATATCTTAAATTTTAATGAGATTTTATTTTCTAATTTTGAAAATTTAGTCAATTTTTTTGAGCTACACTCCCAAGCCCTATTTATTATTATTATTATTATTTTGGGGTTCTTCTTCTTCTTCTTCTTCTTTTTTTTTTTTTTGGTACTGGAGATTGACACCAGGAGCATTCTACCTCTGAGCTACACCTCCACCCCGATTTTTATTCTTTATTTTGAAACAGGATCTCACTAAATTGCAAAGGGCCTCACTGAATAGCTGAGGCTAGCCTCAAACCTGTGATCCTCCTATCTCAACCTCCCAAGTACTGGGATTACAAGCATGTGCCAACATGCCCGGCTTATTTTTTATTTTGAAACAGGGTCTCACTAAGTTGCTGCAACTGGCCTTGAACCTTTGATCCTTCTGTCTCACCCTCCCAAGTATTAGGATTACAGACATGCACCACCATGCCCAGCTAGTCCTTCTATCTTTCATATTATGTGATGTTCCACAACATCAATAAAATTTTCTAAGATGTCTATATAAATTTTTTTAATGAACTGGGTGTGTTGGTGCACACCTGTAATTCCAGTACTTAGGAGGCTGAGACAGGAGGATCACAGGTTCAAAGCCAGCCTCAGCAATTTAGTGAGGCTCTCAACAACTTAGTAAGACCCTGTTTCCAAATAAAAAATAAAATCAGTCTGGTAGTGTAGCTCAGAAATAGAATGCCCTGTGTCCAATCCCCAGCACCACAAAAAGAAATTAAATGCCAAATTGACAGGAAAGACAAAGAATTATACCATGAAGTATGTATTTTTAAATAAATGATAGATATAAAGAATGAATTTTGCTCCTCCTATTTCTACACAAGTATAAATGTATAGACGTTTTTGCTGTTTTAGTTTAGCTCTTATGCTTGTCCAAGTTTACGGACTCTAAGCTATGGTTTAATATGAGTGCTGAGCAAACATTAGGACAGTTCTGCTGTTAATGGAATCCGCTGACTCATCTCTATTTATAAAGTCACCAAACCCTAGTTTGTTTCCCCCTGACTGGACTCTAAAAGGGAGGAGCGTTCGCAAACCACCACACAACAAAACCCGACCTGAGTGGAACGTCCAGCGCATGGAGAGAGGGACAGGGGTGAATCCACCCGTGCGGCAACTCATCTGTCCTCCGTGATCGAACGACGTAACCCGCAAAGGTAAGACTCACATATGCCAAAGCTTTAGTTAATCACTACTGCGCCTTCTCTATGCTCAAGGCTAGTCCTCATGGACTATAATATCATAAAATAACACATGTGGAGGATATATAAGTAATCCGTACTATGAAAAAGTATAATGATACTCTCAAGAAACATTGACCTACACTGAAGAACCGAAACAGATGTGCCCCTAATTCATGTATTTAGTTTTATATGTTTCTATCTCTTCCCTTGCTCTCAAGCTAGTCGCCACCTTTTCTTAATTCTTTATACTCAGCTTCCGAGCTCGAAGCCAATCTGAGGGACTTACCAAGACTCCTGTCTCTAAATAAAAACTAAAAAGGGTTGGAGGTGTAGCTTAGTGGTAGAGGTCCCCTGGATTTAATCTCTATTACCACACACACACACACACACACACACACACACACACACACACAGCATATCAAATGCTAATACAATTACAGGGAGAAATTGAAAGTATCTTAAGTATAGTGGGAGATAAATTTCTATCAGTCTATGACACTAAAATAAATATATATGAGGACAATTACTAACATTTTAAACACATTCACATTCTACTTCCTACAAAGAATATAGTGTTCTTTCAAATGTAAACTTTAAAGAAACATAAAATACATGAAACAATGGTTTTCAAACGATCAGAAAAAAGGACAATGATTTCTGAGAGATGAGAAATAAATAAGAGGAGTTTTAGTATTGCCTATTTTACTTTCTGAAGAGTGTTCCTAAGGGATGTCACAAAAGGAAGAGCCATGGCAGATTCTAGCAGCCATTAGACTGTCGAAGACAGAGCTGGAATTGTGGGGAAGCCACAGCGGTTCAAGTTCACAGAGCAGAGAGAGTATTAGGAAGGAGAGAACTACACAGGGATACCATATGCTCCAGGGATTTTTAGATGTTCCTCTCTAAGACATTCCTCTCCTTGTCTCCAGCCCAGGACTGATCATGTATGTCAGGAGACCATCTGAGACTGGGGAAAAGAAAAACATAAAAAGGATAAGAAGGAGCAGTATTGAGGGCTCACACAGAACCAAGATCAATTCCTGTTGCCCCAAGCCAAAATAGAAAACCTAATCATTTACAAGACACAGGGCAGAATACACCAAAGGATTTTGTGTCAAATAAAGAAGAAAGTTAGACTAAGACAATACACTTCTCTGACTTCAACTAACCAAACTTTAAAATGGGGCTGTTACTAGCCAGGCATGGTGGCGCACGCTTGTAATCCCAGCATTTGGGAGGCAGAGAGACTGGAGGATCCGGGTTCGTGGCCAGCCTCAGCTACCTAGTGAGGCACTCTGCAACTTAGTGAGACTCGGTTTCAAAATAAAGAATAAAAAAATAGGGCTGGGGGTGTAGCTCGGAGGTAGAATGCCACTGAGTTCAATCCCCAGTACTGCAAAAAAAATAAAAATAAAAATAAAAATGGAGCTGTTACTGCCTCCAAGTAACTTAACAGCATCCCCAGTGTGCCAGGACATCCATAGAGCACATTGAGCTCCAGCTCCAGAAAGGTAAGATTTAAAATATCTAGTATCCAGTGAGGAATTAAAGGCCCAATCCAGTATGATCTCATCTTAATTACTAATTATATCTGTAATGCCACCATTACCAAATAAAATCACCTTCTGGTATACTGGTGGCTAGAACTTCAACAGATGAATTTGGGGGAGTCGGGAGAGGGAGGAGACACAATTCAATCTATAACCACTTCTAAATATAATTCACTGAAAGAAAAAGAAACCATACCTTTATCAGTCAGCTTTCCATGACTATAATGAAATCCCAGAGATAGGATAGTTATAAAGAAAAAGAGGCTAGAAAATCAAATGGCACACTACAGGCACAGCAAGGACCACACTTTGACTACAGCATCTCGGGGTGTGAATGGCAACAGCAGGAGCACTGGGTGGGGCCAGCTTGCTCTTTTTATAATAGCCTTTTCTGGAGAAGTCAAGGGGTTTCATAAGAGCTACCTTCTAAGAGCATGTTCCCAATGACCTTAGGACCTGCCACTAGTCCCCATCCTTAAAGTTTCCACCAGCTTCCAATACCACCACTCTGGGACCCACCTTCCAATTACATGAACTTTTGTGGGAACCCAAGTAAACCATATTCAAACCATAGCAATAGCTCCTGGAAGAAACAAACGATTCAAGGGTTAGGCACCTGGCACATCTTGAAGGGCCAGAAATTTTAAAAATATGTCAAAGTAACACAATAATCAACCTAAAAGAGCTCCCAAGAGTGAAAGTTGGAAAATTTTGGACAACAAATAATGTACTATTGTATTATAACCCAAAGTATTAAATAAATATACATGAATCTCTGCTGACACAAAGAGACAAATCTTCCTTACAGAATAATTCTGAATAGCATGGATATACTACCCTCTCCAGGAAGTAGAACTTAACATACATACACACACACACACACACACACACACACACACACACACACCTTCAAGGTGAGCAAGATTTAATGACTCCCTTTGAAAAATGGAGTATGGAAAGGAAAAAATGGCGATTTCATGGTAGATAAACGGAAAATACTGCCTTGACCAAATAA
Organism: Graphiurus murinus; assembly: GCA_004027655.1. NCBI lineage: Eukaryota > Metazoa > Chordata > Mammalia > Rodentia > Gliridae > Graphiurus > Graphiurus murinus. Next base: position 488 of record PVLC010010263.1, on the reverse strand, counting down.
GGAAAATTAATATTACCAGTGGTGTCGTGTGGCTATCATGTACCCCCTCCTCCTATGGCTAGCAAGAAGGGCATTTTACTTTTATGGTAGTATCTCCAGAAACCTACAACTCCAGTCTAATAAAAAGAAAAAAATGTCATGCAAGACCCAATTGAGCTGGGCGTGGTGGCGCACGCTTGCAATCCAGCATTCGGGAGGCTGAGACCGGAGGATCCGGGTTCGCGGCCAGCCTCAGCTACCTAGTGAGACACTCCGCAACTTAGTGAGACTCGGTTTCAAAATAAAGAATAAAAAGCCGGGCGTGGTGGCGCACGCTTGTAATCCCAGCATTCGGGAGGCTGAGACCGGAGGATCCAGGTTCGCGGCCAGCCTCAGCTACCTAGTGAGGCACTCCGCAACTTAGTGAGACTCGGTTTCAAAATAAAGAATAAAAAATAGGGCTGGGGGTATAGCTCGGAGGTAGAATGCCCCTGAGTTCAATCCCCAGT